>VUQI01062400.1:16507-49904 GCA_015106735.1 Paratilapia polleni
TTTTTTTGTTTTTATGTTTATTTTTTTTTTTTTTTTTTTTTTGGAACTACAATTACATTTACTTTTGTCCTGGTCAATCTGCACTGTAGATTACGTTCAACCAGTGTTTAGAGCTCTAGCCAACTGCCTTATTGTCAAATGATTTATGTCAGGGGTGTCATGTTAAATGTGGAGCCCATGATCACTTTTGCATGATTATTATTTTGTGTAGTCCCACATGGAGTTGGATCAGACCACAGTGACCCAGTCACCCATAGGCAAGTTATATCTCTGACGATAGCATTAAGGTCAGAATCTGCAGTGAGCCTGCTTATAATAGTTGTAACTAATTAAAATTCTTTATTAAATCAGAAAAAAACTCTACATTTGGTTTAATAAAACAAGTAACAAAAGTTAGCAAAAAAGCTAGTAATTTATTTTAAATTAATTTCACTCTTAAATGACTCTAAAAATGAAAACATTTGATAGCAATTTAGTGCCATTTAATGTCAACACATTTAGATTTTTTTTTTTAATTTAGATTGAAGGTGGAAGGAAGGCTCTAACAAATTTTCACTTCCAGGTCAAATTCAGTAGAGGAAGGCACAAAATTAGATACTTTAGCCATCACTAGGATCCCTGTTGCTGGCTCAAATGCAGTGCACAATTCCTCTTTCATCCTTTTGCTTTTGATTCAGTACATAAATCTATCAGTTCTTAGAACTCTGTGCCCGTGTGTTCAAAAATGTCTTGCTTGGATATTTGACGTGAGAGAATACAGACTTAAGATGTGTTCTCTCACATCTTTTCTTATCAATGTACTTCAGCAGTTATCAAGACTAAATAACATTTTTAGTAAAACTTAAATCCAGTTTTATACGTGTAGCTCATCTCTTCAATACGATCATCTCTTTGTTTTTCAGCCAAGCTTGTCTTGAGCAAAATGTTAATTTTGTATATTTACAGATAAATTTGGCTCTGGCTCTGACTAACAGTATCACAGAGTATCATGGCAACATGAGTCTCTGCACGTGTCTTCTCACGCACTAAAGTGCGAGTGTGTAGGAGGCTGCAAAGCTGGTAAAGTGGGCCCTGAAATAGTACATATCATGAGTGTGTAAGGCCCTGTGGAGGTTATGGGGTCACACCGCTGCATTGCAATAAGCTCTGTGTTTTTGTGACTTATGTAAGTGGACATGTGGGAATCAATATTTTTATATATGCAAGTACATAGGCAGGTACATGTGTTAAGGTTGGCAGTGTTCCCTGTCTTGTCTTAAGTCCAGGCCACTAATGACACTTGAAGACACTACAAACAATCTCAAAACATGAATGTCATTACTGTTATACTGACGTTTTTCTGGTATGCATCATTATACTACAAATGTGCAACATTCACAGACTGCATGTACAGACTGTATATAAAAGATGGACGTAGACACCCTGACATCACCCATAGATTTCCAAAATCTGGTCTTGAAGCATCAGGCTGAACATTTTAGCTGTCAGCATCTTGAAACTTTGGAACAGCTTTGAAACCAGAAATTACAAGTGAGGGGTGGATCTGACTGAAAATCTAAGGGACATAAAACACTTATATGGAAATGACTTGTCAGTCACAAAGTGGGTGATTTTATACTCCTTTTTGCTCCAATGAGGACCACAGTTCACAAAATGAACACAACATTGTACTCAATAAAACTTGAAGCTAGTGACTGAGACCATAAACTCATGAGGAACGTGTTTATCAAGGTCAGAGTAAGGGAGAATACGGTTATTTTCCCACAGACTTGAATACAATCAGTCTTCTTTTTGCAACCAGAGGAGTCGCCTCCTGCTGGCCATTACAAATGATGCAGGTTTAAGGCACTTTATTGGCTTCACTTTTCTCTCTTCATGGAAGCTACACCATGCTTTATATACAGCCAACGTATATAATACATGGTATACAATGACAGCAAGATCCCTAGGACATGGACACTAAGTTAAATATTTCTAATTTTGAAAATTAGAAAACTGTAAGTCCAAAGGCATCAGGGGAAAAATATTCTTTTATTTTTGTTATAATCTTTTGTTTGTTTTTTTACTGAAATGGGCAATCAGTCCTCACTGTATGCACTGTATGCAGCTACTTATTACAAAAATGGTTCCAATAGTGCAGTCTGTGAATAATTATTTGCTTCATCCCTGCAAAGACAGATAAATGTGCCAGCTCACCTTTTTTGCCGCCACAGTCCCTGTGAAATCACTGAAGATGCATCTTTATGAGCATTTTATTGTATTTATGTATCTCTTTTGTCTGCTGCTCTGTAAGCACTTAGTGACATGTTTTACTGAGATTGCTTTTCAGAAAACAGAACTGGATTTAGATCTACTGCTTATTGTTAAACACAGCACGCAAGAGCAGATATTGCAGACATTCACAAGGTTATGTCCTTAAATGTCCTTATAGGCCTCTTGTTCCACTGAATGATTACACTCCTACTAACACTCCAGTAATTATTTTTTCACTTGTCATTGCACCAAACCTGCCAATTTCACATTTTGCATTTAGAGGGAGGAACACATTGTCAGTGATTTGTGCTTGTTTGTCCTTGATTGTTTTGCTTTTTTTCTTAATATCATCCAATATTCAGTTATTCAACATTCACCATCTCGCCCACTCTTTTTCTTCCTCTGTTATAATTAGCTGGGTTTGTAAACAGAAAAATCACAATCATAAAAATACACAGAAAGCAATTCTGTGTATTTTGGTATGTGGAACTCCTGCACATACTTTTGCAGTTGAACTGTTTTATGGTTTTCACCGATACTCTGTTGTCTCACTTAAGGAAAATCTCAATTCTGCAGCACGCAGTGATATAATGTAATGTTTTTCCAGCCATGTGACAACAGCTTGGGGATTTCTCTTGTTTTACCATCACAATTCCCCTGGCCACAAAGCTGGCTTAATATAGCAGGGGAAAACACAAAATTTGGTTATAGTCCAACACCAAATAATTGGCCAGAAATAACATTATTTATATCCACATGTCATTAACTATAAGGTGACTGCATCATTAACAGGTGACTTCTGATTACATTTACATTACCATCTTAAACTTATATATTAGTTTTGTTTGTTTGTTTGCTTTAATTCTGTAAATCATATTAGGATATTTTTATTTAACCCAAAGACTGTATATACAAGATGGACATAGCCATCATGATGTCACCCACTGTTTTATGAACTCTCACAGTAAACCGTATTATTTGTCAGATATTTGTATTAAAAATTATCCTAAAGCCACCAACACCCCAGAATTCAAGGACTCCAATCAGATGAGGTGAAGCTTAGCAGACAGCTAGTGGCTACCTACGGCCACATGTGTCTGCATTCACCTGTCATTCAAAGCAGCCACACCCCTAATAATGATAACTGTAAGTCTTAACAATATTTAAACAGTTGAGTTATTTAAAAAGGGAGGGAAACTTGCTAAAGAGACCAAAAATGTTTAATGTTTAGTGTTTATACCTGGCTGTAAACATTTGGGGACAGCATCAACAGGTCATTCTTGAAACTGCTTTTTTGGCACTTTTTCAGCCCCAGGGCTGGCTGCTTGGTTGAAGCACAATCCTTTAATATTAATATTTAATATATGGATTCCCTATATCCTGTTGACACTATTATCAGTACTGAAACTAAGACAGCAGTATCTTCATCAAACTCGAAAGACTCCATCAAACACCATCGCTAAGTGAAAGCCTCATGCCCCAACATCAGCACCAAACCTCACTAATGTTCAGCAGGACCAAATCCCTGCAGTCTAGTTTCAAAACATGATAGCAAACCTTCCCAGAGGAGTAGAGGCTGTTATAGTAAATTAATGCCTGTGGTATAGGGAGGATATAACATAGCTGTTAATATAGTGTATATACAAAACTGGCCTCATTTGACCATAATCCTGGTTTGGTTTGATTCACCCTCCACTAAATCGCCCACTCTCTTTTCCTTTTCTCCCTGCAGCTCTTTATTCTCTCTCCTTTTCTTTCTCCCTCCTTCCTCTTCTTCTCTTTTCATTTCTCTCCATCTCTCCCACTCTCTTCTTTCTATCTCTCTCACTCTCCCTGTCACTCCTGCTCTCCCTCTCTTATCCCTCCCCCATCTGTGGGAAGCTGCCGTTGTGCGCATGTCGCAGATGAGTCAATTTGTGGAGGCAGTGCATGCACACACACATACACACGCACATATCCTGTCTCCCACGAAGGCATCTGTTTCAGTCTGTCTCTCTGTGAGATGCAGCACCAACAGAGAGAGGGGGAGACAAGAAGAGGGAGGGAGAAAGAAGAGAGGAGGGAAGGATAAGAAAAAAGAGGTGTGAGAACAGAGACACAGCAGAAAGAAAGGGAAAAGAGAAGAAGGACTCAAATTTTTTAAACAAAGAGTGAACAAAGATAAAGCAAAGAGAAGAGACAAAACACAGGGCTCTTCTTCAAAAGAGGAGAGGATGCTGCTGCAGCTGAGCATCTATGCCTGACTTCTGAGGAGTTCTCGGCTCGGACATGACTGAGATGCAGCATCCCAGCATCTGAGCATCTCCAGTTTGTGTGTGTGAGAGAGAAAGTGAGGGTTAATGAGTGTGTGAAGCCATGGCGAGTGCTCAGCCAGGGGTCCACGCGTTGAAACTCCAGCCTCCTTCCGTCTCTCACACGCTGAGGAACGGAAGCAACTTCATTAAATGGGATGAGGTAAGGACACTGATCTTCCTCAAGTGCAAGCAAATGATTTTATTTCATTTTACTACTTAAAAAAATTAGGGACAGTAAGAAAAAGATCATTAAATTGAAACTAGTTGAATTAATGAGGAATGCGAGAAATTGAGGAGGAAGAGGAGGAAATGTGCCATGTTGTCAGATGTGTTTACTATTCATTTGTTGATTGAGCTTTGGCAGTAACTACCTGTGGATTAGACACCAGCGAGGCAGATATATGTGTGTGTGTGTCTGAAATGTGTTTGTGATCAGTTTCTCTGTTGGCACCTGTTGGTATCTACTAGTACGCATTTACTGTGTGTGTGTAAAGCCCACACATACTCACGCTTGTGCCCTTCATGAGCACAGTCAAACACATGAGGTATTTGCAGAATTGTGTGTGTTCCTATGTGTGTGTGTGTGTGTGTGTGTTGGTATGCTGAAGTACAGAGCTCTGACAATGAGGAGGAAAAAAAAAAAAAACGTGCTGTCCGGTTGCCATGGTAACTGGCATGGTTACCACCACCTAAACAGATCTGATGTGTGTGTGTGTGTATGAAATGGAGTGGATGTTGGTGTGTGTGTGTGTGTGTGTGTGTGTGTGTGTGTGTGTGTATGCATGTATGTCTTTTGATATTTGAATCTCTCCAACATGTAGAGCTGGGCTTTATGAAAAATAGAATTGGTTGCTATGACAACAGGTGACAACCAGGGAGCTAGTTAACCAGCTTCTGAGCTTCTTCTTCAGGTTTTTATTCTTCTGAATGTAGGCTGTGTTAACACTTTCAAGAAAAAAGTAATGGCATTTAGCTGTTTTAGAGGCCTGAGCCAAAGCGGGTCCCTATACCCTCTCAGAAATAGGGATAGAGTAAAATTCCCCTTCCCAGGGCTAAATATTCGACCTTGAGGTAACGATGTATACCTTTTTGAAAGCCAAATAGGTACATATATTTGGTATATATATATATAGGTATATATATTTGCTAAATTTTATGATGCAGCATTAGGAGACCTGAGATTTATGTATGGTCAAGTACCAAACAAAATACTCTTAAATTTTACAGTTTTGCCCTAAATAAAAGCACTTAAAAATTCAGTTCAATTCAATTCAATTCAATTTTATGTATATAGCACCAATTCACAACAGCAGTCTCCTCAAAGCACTTTATATTGTGGGGTAAAGACCCTAAAATAGTAGTGAGAAAACCCCAATAGTCCAACAACCCCCTATGAGCAAACACTTGGCAACAGTGGGAAGGAAAACCTCCCTTTTAACAGGAAGAAACCTCCGGCAGAACCAGGTCAGGGAGGGTCAGCCATCTGCCGTGACCGGTTGGGGGTGAGGGGAAACGGAAGAGAGCAGAGGGAGACAGGACAAAAGACACACTATGGGAGAGAGCCAGAGTTTAATAATAACTAATGACTATAGTGGTGTATAAACACATGGAGAGTGAAAAGAGTGAAAAGAGGTGAGTGAAGAAATTCTGTCATCTTCTATTCTGTCTTCTATCTGTATCTGTGTATTGGTAGCATAGTGGTGCATTGTCTCCACATGTGAAGTATATGCAAATGTGTGATAGATACAGTAAAGCTTTGAATGGCCAGTAAGAATTGAAAAGCACTACAGTCATTTTCCAAGTGTGTGAATGATTAATAAAAATTAATGTGCACCCCTGTAGCCAATTTTGGACCATTAAATTAAGATACCAAATTGTTACATGACTGAAGACAAGTTAGACAAGGAAGACATGGATACTGCTCCCCTCTGTTTTTTTTTTTTGTGGCTTCTTTGCTTGTTGCAGTCTGCAACAGACTGACGACCTGTCCAGGGTGTACCCCATCTCTTGACCTATGACAGCTGGGATAGCAGAGCTTAAATCTTAATTTCTTAAGTAAATGTTATCCTTTTCGCTCACAATGCACAGCCTTTTATGCTCTTTTCTAAAGATAAACCTTTAAAATTTTTATATTTTAAAACAGTCTCCTGAAGGTTATCCTGGAAGAAAACTTGCTGCCTTCTGCTCTGACAATGTTCAAAAATGTTCATTTTACTCAAACATATACCTATAAATAGCAAAATCTGAGAAACTGATCATTTTGCAGTGGTCTCTTAATTTTTTCCGGAGCTGTATATTGCCAAATGTTGAGTCACACCTCCCCAGTTGCAAGGTAAAACAACTTTACAATGAAGTCTTAAGTGTGCTTCATCACCTTTGCAAAAACTAAAAATTTCAGCTGTAACTTTTGATGCAGTGCTGTCTTTTGTGGCATCGCTGCATTTGCTTTGTTCAAGTTTGTGCAATATTTTAACTTATTTTGCAGCTCTTTCATGAAACACTTACTTTAATTGCATTATTGATTCTGTACAGCTTAAGTTGCTGAATTCATGTTATATTTGATCTGTCCCATGAAACCTTTTTAACCTTTGGCAGAATTTTACCTGTTAGAAGATTCAATCAATGCCTTTAATAAAGTAACTCCAATCCTATCTCTGTCTTGCAAAAAAGCTATTGAAACCATTATGATTAAACTTTTATTAAACTGTATATACTCAAACCTTTACAAAGTCAGTTTTGTCATGAAATCACGACTCTTTGTACTACCTTGAAACATCTTCAATTTGGCTGCAAGCTTAAAGACATCAGCTCCCCTTATGACATCAAGATTTAACAAATAATTTTGGGATTCAAACAGCTTAACTCCCATTTATAAAATACTTAATAAGAATTTTGCCTGCCCTTTCAACGCGAGATATCTGCACCAGGCTTCAAAGTTCTTTTATTTTTAACCAGTAATTAGCCACACAAACCAGTCTTCTGAAACACCTGCTGTGTATAAAATGTTATGACTTTTTCAAATCGCAAAACATCAGAAGAGCTGCTCTGTCTGATTCCACCTGGAGCCAATTAGAAACTGTCATGGGGGGTTAATATGGATCGATAGTTGGTGTCATGACAGCTGAAAAGAACTTCAGTCTGTAACATAAAAATGAAATCACCCTTTTTAAAAGAGGTCACTCTGTAGTGAATAGTAAAATGAGAATTCGGACACTTACAGTATGAATCATCATCTTTTCGTGCCACCACAGACAAGTGTGTTCTTGCACAATTTTCTTACCCTAATGAGTAAAAGGTCCTATGGGCACAAAATTTTTATGAGGGCATTAATGGTTAACTGTTCAGTTTTGTCATGATTTTGTTGTATTGTTTTGTGATTGTTTTCTTTCTCTTCACCTGTCTTTCTCCCTAGGATTTGTCCACTGTCACCCCAGTGACTCTATATGTGGATTCCCATGGATTTTACCTCTACTGGACCGACCAAAACAAGGTTAAGCCCTCATACACACAGACATATCGACTTAGATGGGCTCTAGATACTAAATGATGGGGAACAAATTTAGCTTGATGCTTAAAAAAAAAGTGACATTAATTGATTTTCTACAAATTTGACTATACTCAATATTCTGGTCTAAGTATTTCATTCATTGAAATTCTCAGTCAATGATGAATCATTAAATGTTTCATTACCTTCTTATTTTATTCACACTTGTCTAAATTAATTTACTAATTAAGGTTGGTATTTTAATTAATTCTCCATTTTGAATTAGATTAAATATTGTCTGAATAATTTTCACTTTTGTGGACTTGTGAAGCCCCATAAGTGATATTTTTTGTTTGAGAACAATTTGTTTATCTTGCATACACAACAATATATGCAATGCTTACTACAAGCTAACAGTTAAGCTATTAGTCTGACTCTATCTATACTAAGCTATGCTATTCTATGCTGTGCTATGCTACGCTATGCTATGCCATGTCATGCTATGTTATGCTGTGCTGTGCTGTGAGATGATGCTAACATTATTTGGTTCCACTTAGCCCTGTTTGTGCCTGTTATGTAGTACATAGCCTGCATACATGCATACAGGTTCACAGAGCTAACAATACCCAGTGATATATTAAATAACACAGAGCTGCTTAAAAATATTTAACGCTACAGTCACACTACAGAAAACAGTGGTTGGAGATCGTGGCACAACCAAAATTATTGCAACCACGTGCAAAGAACTTGCAATCTCGTTGCCTGCATTCAGTTGCCATCTTCAAAGCAACTTTGGTGCATCAAGACAGCAATAGAATAGCAATAAGATGGATTCAGTCTGCTGTCAATCTGCTATCAGCCTACTACCAGTTTGGGTCAAGATAGCAATTACATGCAGTCTGTTGATTAACTGTGATAAATCGTCAAAAACTGCAAATCTGTTGCTATCTACATACACAGAAATTCAGATTAAACAGAAATTCAGATTAAGTACAGTGCCATATTAGACCCCTTCCTGGTTTCTTGATTTTTTGCATATTTGTTACACTTACATGTTTCAGATCATCAAACTAATTTTAATATTAGACAAAGATAACCTGAGTAAATACAAAATGCAGTTTTAAAATGATGACTTCATTTATTAAGGGAAAAAAGCTATCCAAACTTACCTGGCCATCTGTGAAAAAGTAATTGCCTCTTATACCTAATAACTGGTTGTGCCACCCTTGGCAGCAAGAACTGTAATCAAGTGTTTGTGATAACTGACAACGAGTCTTTCACATCGCTGTGGAGGAACTTTGGCCCACTTCTTTGCAGAATTGTTTTAAATTAGCCACATTGGAGGGTTTTCAAGCATGAATGGCCTGTTTAAGATCATGCCAAAGCATCTTAATTAGATTTAAGTCTGGGCTTTGACTAGGCCACTCCAAAACCAGGATTTTCTGGTAGAGAGCAGAATTCATGGTTCCCTCAGTTACGGCAAGTCGTCCAGGTGCTGAAGCACCACAGCAGCCCCAGACCATCACACTACCACCACCATGTTTGACTGTTGGTATGATATTCTTTTAATAAAATGCTGTGTTAGTTTTACGCCAGATGTAATGGGACTGAAACCTTCCAAAACGTTCAGCGTTTGTCTCATCAGTCCACAGAATATTTTCCCAAAAGTCTTGGGGATCATCAAAATGTTTTTTGGCAAATGGTCTTTTTGGTCAGCAGTGGTTTTCTCCTTGGAACTCTCCCATGGATGCCATTTTTCCCCAGTCTCTTTCTTATTGTTGAATCATGAACACTGACCTTAACTGAGGTAAGTGAGGTTTGTAGTCCTTTAGATTTTGGGTTCTTTTGTGACCTCCTGGATGAGTTGTCGATGCGCTCTTGGAGTCATTTTGGTAGGCTGGCCACTCCTGGGAAGGTTCACCACTGTTCCAAGTTTTCTCCATTTGTGGATAATGGCTCTCACCGTGGTTCATTGGAATCCCAAAGCCTTAGAAATGGCTTTGTAACCCTTTCCAGACTGACAGATGTCAATGACTTTGTTTCTCAGCTGTTCTTGAGTTTCTTTAGATTGTGGCATGATGTGTTGCTTTTTGAGATCTTTTAGCCTACTTCACTTTGTCAGACAGGTTCTGTTTAAGTGATTTCTTGATTCAACAGGTCTGGTAGTAATCAGGCCTGGGTGTGGCTAGTGAGATTGAACTCAGCTTTTCAAATGTGGTTAATCCCAGTTAATTCATGATTAACTGCCAGGTAGGTTTGGGTAGCTTTTTTCCCTTAATAAATGAAATCGTCATTTAAAAAAATGCATTTTCTATTTACTTGCGTTATCTTTGTCTAATATTAAAATTTGTTTAATGATCTGAAACATGTAAGTGTGACATATATGCAAAAAAAAGTAAGAAATCAGGAAGGGGGGAAATGCTTTTTCACAGCACCGTACTTATATTCAGTCCATCCAGAACCTCAGATTTGAAACAGAAATTAAGAAATTCCTCCACAAATAGTGATGTAGTTGATGCAGGATGGGCATCCATCCATCCATTTTCTTATGCTTATCCTATTCAGGGTCACGAGTGGAAGCTGGAGCCTATCCCAGCTCTCATAGGGCGAGAGGTGGGGTACACCCTGGACAGGACGCCAGTCTGTCGCAGGGCTAACACAGAGAGACAGACAACCATTCACGCTCACATTCACACCCACGGCCAATTTAGAATCATCAAAAATGAAAAATGACATAGGTGCTCGGCAGCATTGCTTTTATACAGGAATATAACCAAAATAAAACCAGTTGGCAACTAGTTGAGTCAAGTCCCCTTTTGCAAAGAGACGCATCACAGACAAATTGCGCTCATTGGCGTAGACTGACTTGATTCCAATATGTTGACAATCTATCTGCATTTATAAATTAGACAGCAATTATTTGCAAACCTTTTCCAATCTGTCTGAGAGTGCTTGCAATCAGTCTGAGTTGGACAATGACTGTTTGGAGACAGGTTAGCTCCCAACAGAGGACCTGTGCAATTGCCTTGCGATTAAAAGTGGTTGCCCTGATGTTGAGCGTACAACGCCCTCAACCCACTGCTTGGCACAACTACTTGCAATCAGTCACCAAATGCAAAAAAAATTAATTCAGTCACCAGGCAACCACCTAGTTCCAAGGAGTTTGCCATGCTATTTTCACTCTAGTGTGAATGAGCCATAAATGAAACAAACTCTGAAATGTATCTTGTTTTATCCATGAGGATGTCTGTTCAGAAACAGACACAACTTGAGAAGTAGAAGAATGAGATGTAGATTGATTTTCCACCCAGATGGTTGAAGAAGCCCTTAAAGATTCTGGAAATACATTTTCAAGAACGTATTTCTTGAAAATGTGCTTTTAAATGAGTGCTTTTAAATGATCTTCTAGGTTTTCCAAACACGGAAGGTTAAGAAAACCCAGCTGCTAGCTCTGTACCTGAAAGTATGCAAATACACAAGGAGCACAAACTGTGGCCTTATACAGTATGCATATCTTCATGCAGGACAGTCAGGTTAAGTAATCAAAATGACTGAGATACTGTTAAACCTATTAGGCTAATTATGGCCATTCAGTGCATTGTTGTTTTTATTTTTCGTAGACAACAGTATTTCTTACAAGAAAAATAGCAAATAGAAAACAATGTGTAGTTTTTCAGTATCTTTTACATTTGGCATCGACATGCATGGGACTTTAAAAGTAACATATTCACATACAAGAACTGAAGAGATGTAATGTACAGTGAAAGGCTGGAGGAATATCTTTGAAAAGGTATTTCAAAAAGCAAGCATATAACACAGCATGTCATTGCACACACACACACACACACACACACACACACACTTTCACTCCAGGTGAGCTTAAATCCTTAACAGGAAACAGGAGGAAGCCTTTAGCTCCCAGATAACAGCTGACTCTCTGTGTGTGTGTGTCTGTGTGTGTGTCTGTGTGTGTGTGTGTTCATTAGGACACAGAATTGTTGGACCTGACCCTGGTAAAAGATGTCAGAACAGGCAGAAGCACGAAAACACCCAAGGTACTGTTACCTCTCTGCCTCCATCCACCTCTACTTGACCCTGCATGTGTGAAATGTATGCTGTGTCCTTCCTGCATTTCAATTTTTAATCCACCCACTGCATCTCTGTGGCCAGTGACCTCTCACCCAACGGTTGCTCCTCTTATGCAGCAGAACATGATGTTTTATTCATTAAGTTTCTAGTATTTGATTTTATGTTTGCATTATCTCTTGCAGCTGGCATTAACCTCTGTTCTTTTACTCTTCTGCAATGAAATGTTTTTTTTATTTCAATTCTGTTAACCTGCTATCTATCATATTGGATTTATTGCTTTGCTTCCTACTTCTGTAGAAGACTTGCACTCTGCTATTATAAATAACAAAGCATCTGATGTACTTTGTTCAGCCATAATATTTGCCTGACTGAGTTCCTCAATGATTATAATCCTTGATTGTTGTCTCTAATAATCTCCTCCCTCTGGTCCTCCTCTACCCCTGCTTTTATTTTGTCACCCTGAAAGTGATGTTCATGTCACCGTGTGAGGAGGGAATTTAACTGGATAATCACAAGATTAAATACTAAACTGAAACATAAAAAAGAAAGAAAAATCAAAAACATACCAAACCAAACCCCTTGAAAATTGTTTGGACAGTCAGTGATTTGACCTCTTGCCTCCATAAGCTTATAATAGGAGACATTGCTGTCTATAGCCTCATGGTATACGCTTTGGACGGGTCGTCAACCATTTCAGGGCTAACACAGAGAGACAACCATTCACAACTACAGGCAATCTAGAATCACCAGTTAACCTAACATGCATGTCTTTGGACTGCCAGAGGAAGCGTGAGTACCCAGAGAGAACCCATGCAGGCACACAGAAAGGCCCCGGCGGACTGATGGATTCGAACCCAGCACGTTCTTGCTGTTAGGAGACAGTGCCATGGGCACTTAATTTTTCTTAATAATGAATTTTACGCATTTTCTGAATACATTTTTGATGGAAAGATCTTTTTGCAAAGAAAAACACTAAAAACTGACACCACAGGACAAGTCAACACATAGGTTACTGACAGTTTTCCTAAGTAGGCTAATTCCTCTGATTCTTCCATGTTTTGGGGGCAATATTGCATTGTATATGTGTAAAATACTTTTTTATATACTATTTATATACTACTATAATAAAAAAATATAATATGACATAAAATAATAATATAAAAATACTATTTTTAGAACCTAAAAAAGGTATTGTTTTGCATCTTTAATTAGCACAAGATATTTCAGTGCATATTATTGTGTTGTTAAACTGTTATATATCTACACTGATCCATTAAGGATGACAACACTGTTTTCAGATAGAAAAATGGAAGAAAAATTGGAACCACACTCCTGCCAGGTGACAAACATTAGTAGGAATTTTAGTAGTTTAAAATAACATTAAATTATTTTTATTTCCTCAGTTTCCACGAAAACACCTTTCTCTATTTGATCAGCTGATTGATTGTCATGTTCAACCTGCACTCTCTTTCCACTACAAAACATGTAACACACTGTATGCTACAAAAAACATGTCACACTGGGTATAAATAGAAGCAAATAAACTGCCCCAAATGCTCTCAGCTTTCTTTGCATCCCTCCAGCTCCCCTCACTTTCATCCGTCTCCTCTCTACAGTACATGCCTCCCTCGTGGCTCTTATTCCACTGACAGCTTTCACTCTGTGTCGTCCAATAGGAGGCTAAGCTGCGGGAGCTGCTCGATGTGGGAAACCTGGTTGGCAGGCTTGAGAACCGCATGGTTACCGTGGTTACGGCTTCAGACCTTGTAAACGTCAACCAGCTTAACTTCATTGCTTCACAGGAGGATGAAGCCAAGGTGCTGAGCTCATTACAGTGACCGTGACCATGACTAATTGTGATGATAATGATGATGCAGTGTGTGATTGTTGTTTTGTTTTATTTCTTGTAGGTGTGGTGTGAGGAACTGTTTTCTCTGTCTTCCAACCTGCTGAGCCATAATCTCAACAGAGACCAGAGTCTGCTGAAAGTGTGAGTACACACACTTTCATCACTGCACACACTCGTTTGTTTAAGCTTATTAAACAGTATATGCCTTAAAGGGAAGTGTGGATGTAGATTTTTGGGGGGATAAAAAATACTGAATCTTTTGTGATCCCTGCTGCTTCCAGAGAGCTCTTTGAAACCTGTTGTCTGGACACCTTTTAATCTTAAGGGTTTTGCGAAGTGCTTAAAATGTTCTCATTCATTCACACACACATACACACACACACACACACACACACACACACACACACAGCAATGGCCAACCCTTTGAGTAGTAGACAGATTCCTCTACCTCTTGAGCTAAGGCTGCCTTAAAACTTCACTCTTTGAAACTCACACCTTCTCTACTTTCTCTGTTTCAGGTACGTCAGACTAACCCTTCAGCCGAATGCAGAGGGGAGAATTCCTGTCAAGAAGTGAGTTCCTGATGATTATTAGATCCCCAAGCTTTGATCAGTGGTTCTGTCCGAGCATTAACTGTGAGGCACATGTTACAGTATATGGTTGAGAATGTGAGGAATTAGCCTGATGAAATCTTCAGAGACACGCACAAACTTTAACTTTGCTCTTTCTTGTCCCTTGCTTCCAAAAATAAACTTAATTCCATGTGCACTTGGGGAAGCAAAAACAGGGACAGGATTCATGAAGGTGCTTAATTCAGCACTGACCTGGTAATCAACCACTGCCAGAGCATGAGACGGATAATACAGTTATGACAGGAAGCTGTATTTTAGAAGCAAACTGAGAGCAGAATTAAGGTCAGCTGATATCTTAGAAGCCAAGGGAGTAGAGTTTTAAGAAAGCCCACACAGTTTGACAGTTTGCACAGTCGAAGGATGAGGTTTGAGGGATGAGGATGAGATTTACTAAAGTGAAATTGTGAGGAAGGTAGAACAGTTCTGTTCGAAGAACTTTTATGGAGGATTAACACAGTAAATGCTGGATGGTTAATTAGGGAGGAGAATTCAGAAGGGATATTTCTGAAAGTAAAAATGTAGTTTTTGGGTTGGTGGCATGTTCTGATCAATGATGAGCTGATGATATTGTGGTATGATTGTATGTTGCAGTATTGTTCGGCTGTTTTCATCGGACAGAAAAAGAGTAGAGAATGCCCTGGAGAGCTGCAAACTGCCCTATGGACGGGTAAACACTTCAATTAGTTTGTATCATTATAAGTGGCAGGGAACAAAGGAAACATATGAAAAGCTGTTCCTTTTAAAGGAAGACTACATATTAGACTCGAAAAGTGTTTTTTTTTTTCTCATTGTTATGCTTCTTTCTTCTCAGTTTTCTGTTTGCTGTTGAAGCTTTTGTCTGTTGTTTTTGTCCAGAATGACTCAAGGTGCATGGATGAGTGAAATAAGCTCAGATATCTGGGTCAACAAGTTTTCAAGCAACCAATTCAAATTCAAAACAGAGTTATGTTGACTCACATGAATCACACACTGAATATTCCTGTGAGCACTGAAAGATTGTTATTTAAGGAGACATGTTGGAGAAAAAGTAGCATTTTTTTCTTTACTTTCTTTCTTTTTTTTCTTTTTTTTTTGCAGCTGGCATTATCAATAATTAATATCCACGTTCTCTATATTTGACAGGGTGACAGTATCAAACTGGAGGACTTTACACTTGAAGTTTACCGAAACTTCTTGGACAGTCTGTGTCCTCGTCCTGAGCTTGGCAACATCTTCAAACTGCAGTAAGTAAACAAAAAATAACTTCACTTGAAGTTTTTCTGCAGCCACTGACCTCTAATCAGCTAAAAGACTTATTTAAGCTGAAGAAGCTACTCTACAAAATGAAAAGTTATTATTTGCTTCAGGCCAATTTCTTTGAGATCAAAAAAATTATGAGTGAAGATTCATCTTCTGTCCCACTTGTGCAGACAGAGAATGATTAAAGAGCTTTGCAGCACTGATCACATTCTCAACTTAACTTAATAATTCTGATGTATTCACCATATTCAGGAAAAGGTCACTAATGCTCTTGAGTTCTTGTCATTACATGACAAGAGCTCATTCTCCACTGATTTAGTTACCTCTGCCAAGGATCTTATGGATTTGTGTATTTGTTTGTAGAAGCGACCCCCTGGCAGCCTCTGGGGAAAGTGTGTTTTCCCTGACTGGTTGGCAATTGGTTGCTCAAGGTTGCTGGCTGTCTCCAAGTGAAAACGGTTGCAAAGAGGGTGCTGCACCAAAAACCTCCTTGTGATTACTAGCAGGTTGCTGTGGTTGCCAGTAGTTTCCATGCAGGACCCCAACTTGTCTGTAGACACTCGCCATTTACTCTCCAGGCTGTAGTGAAATATGAAAAAAGTGTGGCGCAAACTAGAAATGCAGAACATTCACCTTCAAAGTAAAAGTTGTGCCTTACCGCTGCAACCAACACATTTCAAAAGACGCAACTTTTATTTTGAAGGCGAACGTTCCCCGGTTCCGGTTTGTGTTGCACTTTTTAGTTTCACTACCTCTTGGCAAGTAGTTTCCAAGTATTTACAGACAAGTCAGTGTAATGTAGTGTAGTGTAGTCAAACTACTGGCAACCAAGGAAAACTACTAGCAACCAAAGCAATCGCAAGGACATTTTTGGTGCAGCACCATACACCTTTTCGCAACCTCCAGGCAACCACTTGCCAAACCAGTCGGGGAATGCACATTTTTTCCTCGCTACTGCTGGTTACCACTAACCAGTCTCTAGGCCTGTGTGAAGGGTGCTTTAGCAATCAATTTCACAGTGTCTGCCAGCAACCACTCACCAACCAGTTGTGGAACACATTTTTCCCTAGCGACCAGTGGTTGTCAGATAGTTGCTGACAGGTCTGTAGGCCTGTGACCGAGGCCTTAACCATTATGAGATAGGTCAAAATTTCAAACTGTGAAGAAATTTCACATCATATTTTCACAACTGCATATTAGCTTGGGCTAGAAAAAATTGGGACGTATCGTCTAATACATTCAGATCCAGACATCATTGTGGTTTCAGGGACACAATTAGATTGCTCTTGGCTATAATAGTGCGAGAGAGAAGAGGGCTGCAAATTGTTACATTGAAGAAACTGAAACCTATAAATAATAATAATAATAAAATAATAATAATAAAAAATGTTTTGTAGTATTGCAATTGTAGTAGTTCTCTTTATTTGGAAGGTTTTTTCTAGCTTTGCATAGACTTTCAAAAGCCTTATAAACTGATTTAACCAGGAAAATAGCACTCTTTATTTAAAATCTCTTACAAGAGTGTCAGTCAGCAGCAGTTCCACAATACTACACCCACAGTATGTAAATTTCTGAGAAGGTGTACCCTCTAATACTCTCTAACATTTAACTTGACCCTGCTGCGCTCTGTAGAGGAGCCAATGATGGGGCGCTGTCAGTCGATCAGATGACAGAATTCATCAACAATAAGCAGAGAGACCCGAGGCTCAATGAAATCCTCTACCCGCCTCTTCGTCCTGCACAGACACACACTCTGATGGACAGGTACCAACATGACCAGGCACAACTGAAGCAAGGTACAAACACAGACACACACACATTTTTTGCCACAGTTTTTTTTTATTATATTCCCAAAACAGCTAAAGACACTTGAACTGCACTTCTATATAGGTACACGAAGTGATACCAAACTACCTTTCTAACCCACCTAAATGCTCGATGTAATTTGTGATGGATCCTGCCAGGAGAAAATTAGGTATCTACCTTTATACCTAGATTCAAAAACTGATTTTATTTTATTTTTCATCTTTGAGATAATAATGCTGCTGTGTAAGAAAGACAGTTTTTTCTCTGCACACCAACACCAGATGCTTGCTTATAAGGCGGTTGTTGGCCTTCTGTTTTGGCCTTGTACTTCCCTTGATTCTTACTTGTAGTCTTGTTTGAGACAGTACATTTCTATCAAGATTGACTATTTTTGAGCACTTTGCACTTTATATTATATTTCCTCCCCAGAAAATTAAAATGACTTATAGGAGGGGTGACAAATTAAAGGAAAAACCTGAAGCCTTCTTCTAGGATGGCAATGACCCCATTCAAAGGGCACAAGGGGGTCACCGAATGGTTTAATGAGTATGACAGTGATGCTATGGCTTTTACATTTATCAGATCTCAAACCAACTGAGATTGTGGACGGTTCTGTTAGGCTGTGCTCTCCATCACCATCATCGCCAAATGAGAGAATACAGTATCTTATAGAAAAATGGGATTCATCCATCTAATAGGGATCCTGAGACTTAACCCTACTGAATGCATTGAAGGTGTTACTGTGGCCCAACATCACAATAAGATATACTCTATGTGATATGTTTCATATGTTGGTTTTCCCCTGAATTTGTGACCTCTCTGTATATTTAAGTGGAGTAGCAAAGCAATTGCCTATTGCATAAGTATGAAGGGCTATTAGGCATGAGTAAACTACTCTGTCATGATGAATAAGTAATGGTCATGGTGAGTACACTCACCGGCTACTTCATTACATACAGGTTCATTAGGCTAGTACTGGTTTAGACCCCCTTTTTGCCTTCAGAACTGCCTTAATTTTTCACAATATAGATTCAACAAGGTGCTGGAAACATTCCTCAGACCTTTTGTTCCATATTGACACGATACCATCACGCAGTTGCTGCATATGTGTCGGCTGCACATCCATGATGTGAATCTCCCATTCCCAAAGGTGCTCTGTTGGATTGAGGTCTGGTGACTGTGGAGGCTATTTGAGTACAGTTTTCAAGACGTTTTCAGATGATTTGAGCTTTGTGACACGGTGTATTACCTTCTGGAAGCAGCCATCAGAAGATGTGTAGACTGTGGTCATAAAGGGATGGACATGGTCAGCAACAATACTCAAGTATCCAGTCGCTCAGAGGACTGCCACTCGCTGGATATTTTCTCTTTTTTGGACCATTCTCTGTAAACCCTAGAGATGGTTGTGTGGGAAGATCCTAGCAGATCAGCAGTTTCTGAAATACTCAGACCAGCCCGTCTGGCACCAACAACCATATCACCTTTAAAAGTCAATTAAATCACCTTTCTTCCTCGTTCTGATGTCCAGTTTGAACTTCAACAGGTTGTCTTAACCATGTTTACATGCCTCAATGCAATGTTGCTGGCATGTGATTGGCTGATTAGATATTTAATGAGCAGTTGAACAGGTGTACCTAATGAAGTGTATTTATAAAAATATTACAAAAGCCACAAAGGGGGCAGTTTGATTTTTATTCACTGATTTTTACTGGAATATTTTCCTCATTTTTGTCTTGTGATGTGTGTTTGTGTGAATGTTATCTTCAGGCAAGATCTCCCTCCAGGCATTCTCAAGTTATCTGTCCAGTGATGAGAATGGAGTCATTCCACCAGACAAACTGGATCAGTCTGAAGACATGAGCTTCCCTCTGTCTCACTATTTCATCAACTCATCGCATAATACCTACCTGACAGGTACGCAGGTACAAGTCCTTCTCAGCCTAAATACCCAGCAGTGAATCAGTTACTTTCCATCAGCGGGCTGATCTGTATAAGTTCTCTTTGATAGGAGTTGGCAACTTGTTAGGAAAGAGAAAATTAGTTTTTACGTGATGATTTCAATGTGTGAGGGGGACAAAAATAAATTATGGACAAACCTCAGTCTGGTGCTTAGCTCTTTGTCTGTTCAGTTAACGAGTGATGCAAACAGGAGAAAAGGTGAATTACTAGAGCACACATTGAAACTTTTTTATTAGTTGTGACTCCAACACATCCAGTCTTCCCAGTAGTTGACAGTTTAATTCTGCAAACAAAGCAGAGTATCGGGGGAACACACAGCTCTGCTCAGAGAGCCATTACAGTTTTTCACAGTGACACTGAACTAAACAACATCCCAGAAAAATACCTCCACTAAACATCAAGAATGCATTTGCAGCAGTAACAAAAGGGACTTTAATGACATGTAAATTGGTAAAATGCAGATCTCATCCAAATGTTCCCAAACAGGCTGAGCATTAATGAAGACACAAAGGAAATGGGACACAAAGGGACTTAACACACACATAACATTTTTAATCAAAATTATGCACAGATCCAAGGCCTGTTGAACCTGAGTCTAAAACGAGATGGCCTAAAAACTGAGGTTGAATCGTGGCCTGGTGGGATTCAAGTGTCTGCTGCTTCTTCTGCTTCTATAAGCATGCAGACTCCCTGCTTGTCCAACAGTAAAAAAGGAAATGTTTGATGGAACTGGTTGTATATTATGCAAAGGGAGAGGTGTGAGAAGTAATGACCCACGCCTTTTTTTCACACCTTGGCTCATGTGACGACTCACATGATTAATAGTGGTTCCGGTCAGGTCAGGTCCCTCAGGACCACCTCCAAGGGGACAACCGGGTTAAATAGCTGGGGCTCGCCATCAGTTGTTTTAGAACCAAAGAAGACTCTTGGATGAGATGTGAAACGATTTCACGAACCAAATAGAAGTCCAGCTGCCTTTTTTTCAGGCACTCAAGACTACCATGACCTGGATGACTGAGAACCTACACAGACATACGTCCAGGAAGTAGCTTTGTATTTAAATGTATAGGTGTGTTTTCTGTCATTTGTTCTTGTCCTTGTGTTTCAGCGGGGCAGCTGGCAGGGAGCTCCTCAGTAGAGATGTACAGGCAGGTTCTGCTGGCCGGGTGTCGCTGTGTGGAACTGGATGTGTGGAAAGGACGAACTGCTGAGGAGGAGCCCGTCATCACTCATGGATTTACAATGACATCAGAAATCTCCTTTAAGGTGTGTCTAAGTATGAATGAAATCAGCCACAGAGTTCCAAAATTGGCAAACTTGTCTTGCAACTTAAAAGAACGTACATTTAGGATGCCACTTAAGTAATTCCTTGTGTTGAAGTACGAGTTTGTGTCTCCTCTCTCCAGCGGTTTCATCTTAATGCTCTTCTTTTCTCCCTTTGCTTCCCCCTCACCCAAAGCAGCCATAACAGATGGCTGCCCCTCCCTGAAACTGTTTCTGTTGGACATCTTCCTATTTAAAGGATTTTTTTTTCTCCACACTCTCACCAAATGTTTGCTCATAGGGCGATCATTGGTTTTCTGTCTAGAATTTTGTAAGGTCTACGATGATTGTTGTGACTTGGCGCTATAGAAATATAAATAGAATTGAACTGGATTAAACCTTCTCAGTTTGATTGCTCACATTGTTTTTGTGGTTGTATGAAAATGCCACACCATCCTCAGTGATTCTGGACTGTTTAAGAGCTAATTACAACCTCTTAGTCATCTGGCTTATCTACTTGTTAAAGAGTCCAACTTGTGTTTGTTTCAAATGGCCCTAATTGCAGGAATACTATGTATAAATTACATAAAATGTGCCAAACATTAACTTTTAAAAAGCAGTCTAAAAACATTAATTTTCTTTGAGAGATTGTGCATGATTATCGTGGCCCTGAGGATTCACAATGACAATATTAAAGCCTAAAAAAAAAAAGAAGAAAACATAATGCAATCAGTCACATTCATCTTTAGCTTTGTTTATGGTGAGTTTTATATCTTTCTGATGAATTAATTACATTCAAATATGAGTGAATAGTGAAAAGGTTGCAAGATAAATTGAATAACATCTGCAAAGCGTAACATTTGCCATAGACACAATGTTGGCGTATAAACCAGATACTTACAGGTGGTATATTATCTTCAGTATTGTTATAAAAATAATATCTTTTTCTTTTTTAAAATGTTTTATTTTTAACATCACTTTCATCTTCAGTGCCAGTAAATCTCACCACAAATTTATTATAGCATTAGTTCAGGCAGGCCAAATAGTCAAGCTCAGCCGCCATCCTGGAAGATCTCTGCTGATCTCAATGGCAGCCCACATCAGCTGATGACTCAGCTGAAACTCTTTAACGTATCCCAAATCTCAAATACTGTATTTAAATGTATTTAGCCTGACTTGAGTTGCTGCAGATCTGCCGCTTTGCAACCCACCTACACCTGAGCTCCCTCTTTTCATGCCTGACTTAATGTCATGTCTGTCGTCAGTGATACTGTCATGCTCTGTTCTGTATGGGAGGTGTGCTCTTATGCTCTCCACATATATATGTGTGTAAAGGTGGGGAGGAGAGAATACAGCCATACCACCAAATATAAATTACTCAATTTTTTTTTACTCTAGTGGCCCTGACTGGAATGTAAATAATGTATTAACTGACTTTTGCTGTCATTTTGTCATTTATTTCCCAGGAGGTGATTGAAGCCATTGCAGAGTGCGCCTTCAAGACATCACCCTTCCCTGTCATCCTGTCTTTTGAAAACCACGTGGATTCGTGAGAATCTCATCATTTATGTTTGTAATATCCCATTGATATATTAGATCTTTCTATCTCTGTATCTAATTAACCGTTTATCCATCTATCAGGTTGAAGCAGCAGGCTAAAATGGCTGAATACTGTCGATCTATTTTCGGAGAAGCTCTGCTTATTGACCCTCTAGACAAATACCCTGTAAGAACAACTGACTGGTGAAATTTTCAAACTGTGTGTTGTGACCAGACTGCAGTTTAAATTCATTCTGTTGTCTTTTCTATTGTGTATATTTGCAGCTGGAGCCAGGAGTCCCCCTGCCCAGTCCTCAGGAGCTGATGGGCAAAATTCTCATCAAGAACAAGAAATCCCACAAGCCTTCCAATAACACGGACACAAAGAGACTGATGGACCAACCTGCCAATCAGAGCAATGAACCAGTGTCTCCTAGCAACAACACAGGAGGTAAGACACAAAGACAAAAGGACTTTTTTTCAGCCCAGAAATCCCAACGAAATGTATTCAGCTGCAACAGTCTTTGTACCAAAAAACAAAATGGACAGTAAATTCTTCTGTGAGTTGAACAGCTGCATGTGGATGAAAAAATGTTAAAAACCCAAGAGTATTCAGGCTGAAATTTGAGGGCATCAGATGTCCAAAAAATGCTTTCTGTGTGTGTCTTTCAAAGTGTTTTCACATTCAGCAGACGTATGTCCTCACAAACATGAGTCATCGGGTAATCAGCATCATTTGAAAAAGGCACAGTGGCAGAGCTGTAGCTTCAGCGCTGTCCCTGAGAAATTTGATTATATTTTAAAGACACTGGAAAAATAATATGATTACTGTCCCAAATCATTTTGTATTTTTTTAGTATTCTGAAAGGTCTCAGTCAGGAGACAGTATTTACAAAAAACAAACAAAAACAAAACACATTTCCATCATGACTTTGTCTACAATGTTTTGGCCCAAAGTATAATCTTCTGCACCTCATCAGGGATGCCTCAGTAATGAGCAGGACATCCCAGATGAGGTCAGAAGCCCTTTTCAGCAATTAAATAGCACAGCAGAGGGAAATAGAGGGAAACATATTGACATGTTTGACATGCATATTCTGAAAACAGAACAGGGATTGAGAGCACAACCATGCATGAAGACCAGACTAGTATCTGTGCTGAAGTACATACTCATACAGCGGCCGTGACCCTTTAGACAATGACTGCCTGAGTGGGCTGAATAATCAGTATCAGAGAAGTTAAAGCAGAGGGTTGTTTACACATCTACTGGTACCTGCTTGGTTGGTATTCTGCTCTTTGGTGCACAGATTTGAGTTTGTCATGTGTTACTCAGATGCTGTGCATGATTATCTACTGTTAGTT
Organism: Paratilapia polleni; assembly: GCA_015106735.1. Classification (NCBI taxonomy): domain Eukaryota; kingdom Metazoa; phylum Chordata; class Actinopteri; order Cichliformes; family Cichlidae; genus Paratilapia; species Paratilapia polleni. Next base: position 40,277 of record VUQI01062400.1, read on the forward strand.
TATTTTTGGTTAGATTTTTATTGTACAGCTGAGGCAAAAATCTGTCCTTCATGCTGTCAGGCAGTTTCCTAAATTACTACCAAATTCTCATGTCCCTGTGTAATTCCTGGATGATTATCTCAATCACACTTGATTAGCTGTTTACCTGCAGCTAAGTTTCTTCCAGTGAAGACTTTTATCAGTCTCTAACTCTTTTCACCAGCTTTAGGGCACGTCTCATTAAATTGAAATGTTTATGTGACGGTATTTTATTTGCAGTCTGCTTTTTAAGCAGTCATCCTCTTCTTGTGTCCACCGAACAACTGTGTTATTCTGGCCTGTTATGTCTGGAAAAGAGACGAAGGGATGAAGAGATGATGAAGACTTGTTTAATTTTAACAGAGATGGAAGCTGAGAGTGAGGAAGATGATGATGATGAAGATGATGATGGTAAAAAGGTCAGTGGTGACATCGAACAGAGCTGACAGAGGGTCACCCTCACTGCTGTCGCCATTTGTTAATGTTTACAAGTGTTGTTTATTTTTATGGTTTTGCTGTTTGTTTCTTAAGCCATTGTCACTGTTAATCTTGTTATGAGCCCTGAATATTGTTGTTGTTGTGGGTTGTTTTTTTTTTTTTGTTTTTTTGGGGGGGTTTTTTTTTTTTTTGTTTTTTTGTTTTTGTTTTTTTTTTCCTTTTGTTTTGTTTTTTTTTTTTTTTATTATTTTTGTTTTTGTGTGTTTTTTTTTTTTTTTTGTTTTTTTGGGGGGGTTTTTTCTGTTGCTTGTACTTTACTTTTGCTGTTGTCTCTCCAGTTGTTGTGGTGGTTTATTCTGTATCTGTACCATTTCTGCATTTTTTTTTATTTATGTATTTTTGTGTTCTTTTTGTTCATGGTGGGCTTGACCCACTGATATAGCACTGCACTGATATAGCATTGCTTTACTACCATATCATCTGACTAGGCTTGGGTAATATCATAAAATTTTCCAACTTGCCATTGACAGACCGACAACTGCTATGTTCTCAGAAGGGAGGTGTGTGTGCAGTCGCTATGTTACACAGTGCATCTGATACCAGGATGTTGGTTTTCTTAGAGTGTCACAATAATGTTGCTCCCACAAAAACATTGCAACTAACCAGTCATTTTGTTGTGATGTAATAGCTTTGCAACCTGCTGAGAAATATATTGGAAGCAAATTTAAGTTTCTGCGCATCTGCAAGCCACTTTGTAACCCACTTTCATTCCAGCCAGTGTCATGTCTGTTGTTGCTGATGCCTGCTTTGTTCTCTGTTGGGGTCTTGCTACTGCTCTCCCAGCCTTGCTTTGTCTATGTATGCACATTGAATGATAGCGAGGTCCCAGGACAGAGCCATGCCACCAAATATAAATTACTTGAGATGGAAACATCAGGTTTAGCCGAATCAACAGACCCTTTCACAACATTAACCATGTATTAAAAAGCCTTTCTAACTTTGCTTTCTGGCAGAAAGAGTTTCCAAGCTATGGTATCACAAAAATGTGATTGGTTCTGTTGCAGTGATGGTTCTGGGACAACATTTATTAAAATGTTGTAGGAAAAACACCAACATTGCCGTATCAGATTGTGCTCTGCACACACACCACATCATTGCAAAACACAATACAAAGTCACCTGTTTGGGATTATTAATTTGTTTTTACACCAGACTGGCAAGACATAGGACCTAAATAAAGCAATAAGATGAATGACACCTTTGAGCGTCTAAATTAACAAGTAGATGAGGATATATATTATAAAATGATCAAGGTGCATAACTTCTAACTTGTGGTGGTGATGGAGAAGAACAAGCAACACATGACATGCTTACCTAGCATAGACTCCAAGCTAGCATGGGACATGCAAAGGAGACTTTCACACGGGTGCTTCATTCCACCGTACTTACAAAGTCTGGAAGCAAGTCTTGCCACTCTGCAGCCATTTTGAAGCACCTCCAGGCACTTATTTAGGCAGTTATTTTGAGGCATTATCTAAATGTACTTTAGTTTCAATCACCACCAGGATACAACAACTGCTTGTATAGAATGACCAGTCAAATGTGATTTAAAAGAAACAAATACAAAGAAACAAAACAAAACAAAACAAAAAAAAAACAATTAAAAAAATAAGAATATAAGGCTTTAAAAAGCTTTTTTTCTTCTGGAAGTTGTACCGCCATCTTCTTCTTCTTCGCCAGCTTCTGGGGAATTCTCCCATATTTTTCAGCTCAGCATTTGTTGAGTGCCACGTCCTTCTTCTATTATGTCTACATTTGCTGGTCATAGGGCAAGAACCTCCATCAGTATCTGTGTACAACTCTCAACTCAACTCATCATTCAGCAATGGCACTTTGCAAGTTATTTTCTGGGTTGAATTCTCAAATAGACGAAACACTTAGATTAGCAAGATAAAAACACAAATACGTGGAAAAAATTGAAAAAAAAAAAAAAGAACAACCAGCAACTCAGTCAGCCAATCACAGATAGCTGATATATTCATGCAATAGCCCAATGTTAATACTGACCCACAATAGAAACATTTTTCCAACAAAAGTGGAGGAGAATCAGAGATGTTAGCCATATGTAATTCGCTCCATGTTCTTGTTTCCAAATTACCCACAATGCAACCACAGGCAGTTTGATCATTGATTTTATGTTACACTATTAACAGCTAATGTAGCCTTGAGCATAGATGATCAGCAGCCTTCAGAGGTCTGGTAAGCTCACTTCTTTGTAACCTTTAAACTTGCCGTCTTGAGTGAAATCACCTGAGGCCATTTATCAGATTTTATGTAGTTCCCTTTAGAGCCAGGAGAGGTTTTATATAATGTGTGGTTTTTTGGTTTTTTTTTTTTTTTAAAACTACTCCCCAAGAGCTGTAAACAGTCTTTGATGTACGTTTGATGCCAGATTTCCCCTTTAAGTTTCAGATCAAGCTGAAGGTATTGAAAATAGAAGAGACATAATGTGGCAAGAGATATCAAACAGACCAGACAAGTGTGTTAGGTGTTGAGACAAAAAGACAGAATTCATTACAGAGACGAGAATGAAAGGTTAAAAACAAATATAAAGCAGAAAAATAACAGGATAAACAAAAAAATGAAATGAAAAACAGATCTGATGTTAGATTAGGTTAGAGTGTGTGCACCAGTGTTTGTGTATTTGAGTTTGAAAGTCTACCTGGGTGTCTTGTTGGAATTAATTTTGCTGTATACTTTTATTGTTGTGTTGGTATTACTGTTTACTGTCAGATTCTGTTGCTGCTGCCATTCTTTTTGTTACTAAGTGCTGAGTAGAGAAATACAGGACCACAAACAATGAAAATGTCTACTTCAAATGACAGCTGCTGTTCCCTCCACATGTTACGGAAAAAGATTTATCTCATTTCATTGAAACTGTACGTTGGATATGTGACACTTAAACTTTATTCTTGTCGTCATGTATTGTAGGGCTCAGCAGAGCGGGAAGCAGTGGCAACAGAGGAAATGTCAACTCTGGTTAACTATGTCCAGCCTACCAAGTTCAACTCCTTTGAAGCCTCCAAGAGTAAGAAAAGCTCATCAGAGATCTGTTATTTTATAGTGATATAGCAACAGTTTGATTCAACATAAATGATCTAATGTTTAATTTTGCCCTTCCGTGTGTTCAACAAACAGGATGTGAAATTATCTGAGGGAGATTTTTATTGAAATTGGTGTCTAAAGTAGAGTCTGATAACAAATTAAAGGAAAAAAATGACTTGACGATGTGGAGAGTGGGGAGAAATAAGTCAAGTCATTGTCTGCATTTTTCCATTCACACATGTTACACACAACAGGAGTCCGTGTCCAGTGTGTTCTCACTGCTGGAATTCAACCTGAGTAGAGCTTGCAATGGGCAGGACACATGATGGCAGCCCACAGTTACCTACTCTTTGTTCACATGTACTCAAATGGACAGAGCATGGAGTTTGTCCTAAAGAGCTGGCAGATTAAAAACCATAATGTCTGATCCAACTGAGTTGTACATTTGCATTCTCATAAAAAGAAAAAAAAAGTTCAGGGTTCTAGTGCATGTGTGAAAATGGATTTTGTAAAGTGTTGCACCATCTCATACTGCCAGAACAGCTTCAGTGTAACTTGGGATTAATCTTTCAAGTCTTTAGAACTGTACTGGAAGGATGGAACAACATTATTCAACATTATTCCCAAAGGATTTCCTCATTTGGTGTTTTGGTGATGGTGGCGGAGAGTGCTGTGTAATTCAGGATTCACAGTCCCATGTTGGTGTCCATTTGTGTGGGTCTTTAGCTGTGCAAAGAGAGCAGTTGTGAGAATGTCTCCCTATGATCTCTTTTTTCTCTTCTCTTTCCCCTCACCTGCAGATGGCTGCCACTCCTTGAGCCTGGGAGTGGCAGGTGTCTTCCTGTTAAAAGCAAGTTTTTCCTTCCCACTGTCGCCAAGTGCTTGCTCACAGGGGATTGTCTAATTGTTGGAGTTTTCGCTCTAATTTTGTAAATATTGTTGTTTTTTCCTTACAATATAAAGTGCCTTGAGGCAACTTCATTACAAAGAAGTCCTTTGTCTATTATGACATCTTTTCTCTCCGTCAGAGGGACTAAGCTAAAGGACTGACAACAGCAAGCAAGCAAGAGATAAGCAAGACAAGCTCACAAAATTGGTTGTACCACATATTTCTGACACTGTCCCCTGGTGGCTACACTGCTGCAACACCCACCTGCAAATGTCGGAGTAGCATGTGTCTGCTACAAACACACAACCATGCTGGGCACTTAACACCTCAGTCCAAATCTCCTGTAAGTTTTCAGTTTGGTTAAGATCTGGTAGCTATCAAGGCCACAGCACAGGATTCACATCATTTTAATTCTCATCAGACCATTCAGTGACCAGTTGTGCCCCATGGATGGGGGCCTCCTGGAAGAGGCACTTTTAAAGGTGATCACTCAGAACAACCTTGTAAAGATTTGCACTGACAATACCCTCTAATGGATTCAAAACATGTCAGCAAAGTGTCCCCCAAAGCATAACAGAGCCACCAGATCCTCTCATAGAGGCCAAAGGGTTCATGCTCTTCCTTTAATTTTTGAGTTTCTGTAGATGCAGGAAGAAGTGTGTAACCACAATAATTGCTCAGAAATGTGTGTGTTCTTGTTTTTGTGTGTGTTTGCATAGAGGCAGCCCGCTGTTACCACATGTCGTCTTTTGTGGAGACCAAAGCGTTGGAGCATCTCACAAAGTCACCAGTGGAGTTTGTAGAGTATCCTTGGCAACAGTTACCACAGTTACATCACACCAAGGCACCATCACTTTTATATTTTTTATTCATTTTCCACTTTTCAGGGTTTTTTTTCTCTGTTAACCTTAAGAAAGTTTTGTAACTCAGTAAGTTTTGATCAAGTTTTAATTAGTAGCCTCCGTATCAGTGATACCATACAAGGTACAACACATTTTACGTAATACATATGATGTAATACATGTACAAACAAGTGGAGTCATTGTAGCAATGTACATACATGAGCATAGTTTTTTTAGCTGACTCAGGAAATAATGGTCTTTAACCTTCCGTTAACCAGATATAATAAATCTCAGCTGAGTCGTATCTACCCAAAAGGTACCAGAGTGGACTCATCAAATTTTATGCCTCAACTCTTCTGGAATGCCGGATGTCAACTGGTGGCTCTAAACTACCAAACTATCGGTAAAATATTATAAATTTATTCCGTTTGTAAAAGCTGCATTCAGGGGCCTTTAATAAAAGTTCTTCCAGAAGCTAGTCTGCCATTATGGATAGCCCATAGGCCAATTATTTCAGGCTTTGGAGCCATAGCCATAGCTTTATTTCAGTGGTCACTGGGACATAAAAAAGCCATATATAGAATAACTAGTTAAATCTGACAATAAAACAGTTAAAAGATTTTGTGACTTGGGCCTAATGTATGTTTTTTTTTAAAAATGCCTCACAGAGTATATTTCTGCATCATCTGACAATGTTGCTGTTTCATTTAAGGTTCAGTCCATCTCTGGCTCATTCCTACAGAGCACTTGAACAAATGCCATGCCAATCCACATTAGTAATAAGTGGTAAATAATAGTAATAGTAATGGTGATAGTAAGCTAAGAAAAACATTTGACACAGTTGAAACTGTTAGGAACCTCAACTGTGCACTTGTGTCATTGCACCAACATGACTGGCTTTTATGTGCCATGGTTTGCTGTCATAAATAAGATGACTGACACTTTGGAGGGGATGCCATCGTTGGAACTGCAGAATTCTCCCATTCAGGATTCTTTTGAGTGCGATGTCTCTGCTTCAGTACAAAAGCATCCCACTTTCAAGTTTTACCTTCTTTTTTTAGTGCATTTTAAATTAACAGGGAGAACTGCATGCCTCTCCAAGCCTGTGCAAGCTTTGGAAGTACTCATTTGCTAGCCTCTTAGCATTGTTTAGGGTCAGATTAACTGGAATTATACTTTAGAGGCCACAGATTCCTCAAAATAACCAATTCCACTTTGCTACTCTAGCACAGCAACTAGAATGCAGCTGTACAGCCCAAACTCAAACTGGAGTTTGAAGTCTTTATATTGCTAAACTTCAGTTTTCTGTTCCAGATTTGTCCATGCAGCTGAATCTGTTCATGTTCGAGTACAACGGTCGGAGTGGGTACAGACTGAAGCCCGAGTTCATGAGACGTCCAGACAAGCACTTCGACCCTTTTGCAGAAAACACAGTGGATGGCATTGTAGCGAATACCCTCTCTGTGAAGGTATATCTGCAGTGCTTTCTTTTTGTTACAGCCCCAACTTGTGAAGACTAGGGTAGTAGCTTTCACTGATGTCTACCTCAACTTCTTTTTAAATATTAACTTGTCAAAAATGCTAAAATCCGACACAGCTTTACGAGAGCAACATTTGATTTTAAACGGAACCTTTTCTTCTTCGTATTCATGTGTGTATTTATAACCCAACACCATTTCAAAATTGTATTTGTGTTTCTTTTTTCTATGCCTCTGTGTGTCTTAGGTCATTTCAGGCCAGCTCCTGACTGAAAGGAGGGTGGGGGTGTATGTGGAGGTGGAGATGTTTGGACTCCCTGCAGACACTAGGCGGAAAGCTCTGAAGACCAAAACTTCTCAGAACAACAACGCCGTCAATCCTGTGTGGGACGAAGAGCCGATTGTCTTCAAAAAGGTGAGTTATGGCAAGTCAAATGTCTAACCTGTACTGTCTAATCTGCCTGTTAACGGTGTGACTCAACTCTCTTCACAGGTGATTCTTCCTACCCTGGCCTCATTGAGAATTGCTGCTTTTGAGGAAGGAGGGAAGTTTATTGGTCACCGAATTATTCCAGTGTCTGCCATTAGACCAGGTATTTAGTGAATTTAGTCATGTTCATTTCAACCCTTTATTCCCACCCTGTTGTTAAATTTTAAAGTGGTTATCTGTCAGATATTGACTGTGTTATTTTTGGTGCTGACAGTTCACTGCCATTATGAATTTCACCTGTAAGAGATTTGTCTATTTATGCTTGAGTTTCTATGGATTCACTTGTTTTTCATTACTGTGCATTGCAATTTTTTATTATTATTATACAGGTTAATTGGTTTTGCTTGTGTAAATGCAGCTCTATGTCACAAAGCTTAACAGACAATAACTGTCAAAACTTTCCTGAAATGAACTGATGATAAAATAAAAGTAGTACAGAGTATAAAAGTCAACATTTTTCATACGTGCAGATGTCACACAGTACAGAACATGAAAGATTAATACATAAATATTTCTTTTACCTTTGCTTTTAATGCTTGTGGAGACTGTAGAGTAATTGTCTGTATTTGTCTCACTGATATTATATTGAGAGCGTAGAGTTTTCTCCTTACCTTACCCCCTGGGAAACATCCTAATTCACACTGTGTTCAAAAACTCATTCAGCTTGCAGAAGCATGATCAGTGCAAGTTTTTAATTTTTTCTGTGTAATTTGACTGCACTCATGCTTGGTCTGAAAAGACTCATTGGCATTTCTTTCTGCCATCTATCTTTCTTGCCCAGTTTATACATTGTATTAAATATTTTTGATCTTTCTAAATAACCCAGACGATTGTTACATCTGTTTCCTCTGCAGGTTATCGTTACATCGGTTTGAGGAATGAGAAAAATCAGTCTCTGATTCTACCAGCTGTGTTCGTCTACATTGAAGTTAAAGACTATGTCCCAGATACCTTTGCAGGTACAAACTTTTGTCAACACTGGACTTTTAAGTGGCATCACAGAAGCAAATGGCTGTGCTAAAAAAAAATTTCTCATGTTTTTGTTTTCATTTAAAAATGACAAAACCAAGTATACAATAAAAGAACATAGAGAAGAGGACATAAGACATGTCTACATTGGTGCATAGGATTAATTTTCTTGTGAAGTTTGACCTCCTAACCTACAGCCAAAATATCCCCTTCTGTGAGTTTTTTTTTTTAAACACATGCGGGCTCTCTTGCTCTGTAGTGCCACCTACAGGACATAGCATAACCAAAGTGGTTTCCTGAATGTTTGGGCGCCTGTTAGGCTGGTGATTTTGCAGTAACACACTCCTCTCAATAAGTCTCCTGAGCACATTCATGGGCTCAGCAGAATAAAGGTTTTATTATTTTAATGAACCCTGGCCTTTTGTCTCACCTACATGATTAAGCACAAGTGTCTTAGACAACTGGAATATTTTATTTGATCCTCAACTGAAGAGTTATTAGAGTGCTGTATGTGCATTTAAACTTGAGTGTGCAGTGTTTTTTTATGGAGGACCATCTGCCGAAATCATAAATAAGTCAATAAATAAATAAATAAATATTATTTTGCTGCCCTCATCCAAAGCAGTACAGTATATGAACTGTGATATTGATCAACCAGTAAAAAAGAATGGACCCCATTACACATAAACGACTCCCTCGAAATTTGGAAGCAGAAATGCTTTAAGAAAAGACAAAAGAAATTTAGTTTGTGGAAATAAATGGGAAAATGCAAAGGGAAAATGAAACAGCAATATAGTAATAAAATAGTAAATGCATTTAAATGATCTAAATTAATAAATAAAGACAGGAAAATTATTTGGGGAAGTAAACAAATATGGCAGTTAATTACAAGATAAATAAATAGTTTAATAAATGAATTAATTACATTTATTTTTCATATTTCTGGTGCATTCAATTGCAAATTACTTTACTTTACTGTGTCTTTTATTGGTTTTGATTTTGTCAGTTCCTGTCTTCTCTGTTTTTTAAGTCAATGCCCACAAAAAGTATGACTTCTTCCTATTATATAGAACTACTATATGTTAGTCAAACTGATTATGGTTACATACATAACCATGTTGATGAACTTTAAGTCCATATATACCTTGAAGAAATGCTAGCAGCTCTGTATGTATTGGTTTTTCTTCTAGACGTAATTGAGGCTCTATCCAACCCTATTCGGTATGTTAACCTCCTGGAGCAGAGGTCTAAACAGCTGGCAGCTCTGACTCTGGAGGATGGGGAGGAAGACATGCAAACTGAGGTCAGACTTTCTTCAGTTCTATTCAGTCTTTTTTTTTTTTTTTTTTTTTTTTTAAAGTTTAATTTTTTGTTTTTTGTTTTTTTTTTTTTTTTTTTCT
>VUQI01062401.1:0-14219 GCA_015106735.1 Paratilapia polleni
GGGAAGCATGCATAATGTAAATAGAATTGGTCCCAGCACAGAACCCTGAGGAACTCCATAATTAACTTTACAGTGTGAAGAAGACTCCCCATTTACATGAACAAATTGGAGTCTATTCGATAAATATGATTGAAAACACTGTAATGCAATTCCTTTGATACCCAAGGTATCTAATCTCTGCAGTAAAATATTGTGGTCAATGGTATCGAATGCTGCACTGAGGTCCAACAGGACAAGCACAGAGAGGAGTCCACTGTCAGAGGCCATGAAGGTCATTAGTAACCTTCACTAGAGCTGTTTCTGTGCTGTGATGAATTCTGAAGCCTGACTGAAACTCTTCAAGTAAACCATTCCTCTGCAGATGATCAGTCAGCTGTTTTGCAACTACTCTTTCAAGAATTTTAGAAATAAAATTTCTGGGAAGGGGGGGCCAAATATGCAAGCATCAAGATTAAGCATGTGCTCTGCAGAAACGCAACATTCAAATTTGGCCCCCCCTTCCCAGTTCAACATGTATGAGAGAGAAAGAGCAGATATGGATCCTGAGCAAGATATAGAATGCCTGTGTCCACGGGCAGCTTCTGTTTTCTATACAAATCCTGTGAAGCTCAGAGTTGACAGCGTTCAAATTCTTTAATTCAATTTTATTTCTTTAATGTCTTTAGAGCAAAAATGCCCTGAGCACAGAGCTTTTTATTCCCACTACGCTCATGGCACTCTCCTAGCTCAACTTTGTGCTCATCAGTGTCGCTTCTCACCAACCAAACAAAATCAAGAAAGAGTGGTACTTACTTTATCAACACTGTAAATATTGAGGAAATGTAAATAATGAGACTGCTCTCTGTGGACACAGATCGTAAATGATGAGACAGATCGATCTTAGTGAGAACAAAGCAGATAATCAGAGAAATAAAACCTTATCTTTTGATTGTTTCACATTAGTTAATTTTAAAGCACCATAACCATATCTGGATTTTGTGTAAATGAAACCTAAGACGTTTTCACACCTATAGTTCATTTACTCTGGTCCGAATCAGTTCATGAGTTTGTAAACTTGTATCTTTTTTCCTGTGATTAGGCTTCTTTTCACACAGAGAAAACTCCAAGTGAACCAAAATGTGTCACTACAAGCCACGTGAGGACTTTCAGTCTGCTTATTGGTCAAATCTGTCTGGGGCGAGAGCAACAAAAGTAAATACAGGAAGAAGGTGCTGTGTTCTGGCCAAGTGGATAACATGGAGAATTTACATTAATTTTACGGCTAGCTGCTAGCCCGTACTGACTGTTTGTGTACTCTGCACATCTATGGTACCCTGCCTCATCCCAGAATGCAAAGCATACTTGGCTATGGGAAGGTGTTTGGCTCAAACATGTAGCGTACACCTGATAGTTGTGTTGGATCGAGGTCGGATTACGTTCACACCATAAATAAACCGCTCTGGAATTTTTTGGAACCAGGCCGAGACCACCTCCTCCAAAGGGTCTTGGTGCAGTTGTTTTGGTTTGCATCCGAGTACCTTGTTCACATCTGCACAAGCGAACCGCACTAAGGGGGAAAATGAACCGGAGTTCGATTTAAACTGACTAAACATGGCAGGTGTGAAAACACCCCCTAAGCACTCACCTGCCCACTGTGGCCTCCAGTGTTGAGCAATATTACATTTAAAAGTAACTTATGTTACGATGTTTCTACTGAGGAAAGTAACCAAATATGAACACTCCTTTTCAATTCCTTGCCCATGTTGAATTTACTGTCTAGAGAGTGTGTAGTCTACTGTACCTACCTTTGAATATTACATAGCAAGCTGACCCTTACAGAGATCACTTTGATCAAAATAAAAACCTGCCTTTGCTGTTTCAGAACTGTAACACTTCAATCTCCTCCTCGATGGGACTTGCCACCAGTTTTGTATAGCTGTCCTTAGCTTGTAGGCGGTCCTCTAAATTTGAAGTACAACTCTTTGCAACTGACAGACACTTATCACTGTGACACAATTTGTATTTCATTGTATTCAAAACAATCAATGCTTTCACAACATGAACACTGGTCTTTTCTGCCATCTCACTCCTTGAACTACAAATGTGCACAAAGGTAGGCTTGGATAACAGAAGGAATAGAGAAATGCAGTACAGTTTTATCTGTGACAGATTGCTTATTTGAAAAAGTAACTAAATAGCTGATTACTTAAATTGCAGACTAACTATTCAAAATTAATCTACAGTCCATCCATCCATTTTCTTTCACTTATCCTATTCAGGGTCGCGGGTGGGTCCCAGCTACCACAGGGCGAGAGGCGGGGTACACCCTGAACAGGTTGCCAGTCTGTCACAGGGCTAACACAGAGAGACAGACAAACATTCACACTCACATTCACACCTATGGCCAATTCAGAATTATCAATTAACCTAATCCCACTAACTGCATGTCTTTGGACTGTGGGAGGAAGCCGGAGTACCCGGAGAGAACCCACACATGCAAACTCCACACAGAAAGGCCCTGGCCAGATGGTGGATTCGAACTCAGGACCTTCTTGCTGTGAGGCAGCAGTGCTAACCACTGCACCACAGTGCTGCCAAGTTTTACATATGAGGACATAATAAAAAACATAATAAAAACATCTGGTTCTTAGCAGATCTTAAAATTAGGTTAATACAGCCTCAGATGGACAACACTTCATGATGTATTACACTAGGTAATTATTTATTTAACAAAATCTAAGCCAAAATGCAGAAGCAGGGAATGAAAAACTAAGTACTAAGTTATAATGCCATTTCCAAATTATTTGAAGTCCAACATTCTACAGTGAGAAAGATTATTCAGAAGTGGAAAACATTCATGCCTGCTGCCAATTTTCCCAGGAGTGGACGTCCCAGCAAATTCAGCCCAAAGTCAGACTGTGCAATGCTCAGAGAAACTCCAAAAAACCCAAGAGCTGTGACTCTACAGGCCTCAGTTAGCATGTTAAATGTTAAATTTCATGACACTTCAGTAAGAAAAAGACTGAACAAGTAATGTTTGTTTGGAAGGGTCCTCTCTAAAAAAAAGAAAGAAAAAAAAGCATGGCAGCACAGCTTAGGTTTGCAAAGTTGCATCTAAACAAACCACAAGACTTCTGGAACAATGTCCTTTGGACAGATGAGACCAAAGTGGAGATGTTTGGTCATAATGCACAGCATCACATTTGGCAAAAGCCAAACACGGCATATCAGTAAAAAGACCTCATACCAACTGTCAAGCACGGTGTTGGAGGGGTGTTGATTTGGACTTGTTTTGCAGCCACAGGACCTGGGCACCTTGCAGTCATTGAGTTGACCATGAACTCCTCTGTATACCAAAGTATTCTACAGTCATATGGGAGGTTATTTGTCTGGCAGCTAAAGCTTGGTTGAAACTGGGTCATGCAACAGGACAATGATCCCAAGCACAGCAGCAAATCTCCAACAGAATGGCTGAAAAAGAAAAGAATCAAAGTGTTGCAATGGCTCAGTCAAAGTCCAGACCTCAGCCTGATTGAAATGTTGCGGTGTGACCTTAAGAGAGCTGTGCATAAACAAATGCCTGTAAATCTCAATAAACTGAACACTGTAAAGAAGAGTGGGCCAAAATCAGTGAGAGACTGATAAAGTCATACAGAAAACAATTACTTAAGTTATTGCTGATATTGAATTATGGGGTTGACTTAGTTTTTTACACACTGCTTCTTCATTCTGGTTTAGTTTTTATTAAATAAATAATGGGTGTAAAATATCATGTGTTGTTGTTCATTTGAGGTTGCCTTTAAATAATTTTAGAAACTGCTAAGGAGCAGATGATTTTTATTATGTCCTGATATGTAAAACTTTAGAATTGGAAGAGGGTGTACTTTCCTTTTCACATGACTGTAAGTACTCTAGTGACGTTAACCCCCAATACTGGCAGCCTCTGTGGTTTTTTTGTGTCTAAATATGAAAGTACATTCTGTGATAAACATACATTTACAACAACATTTTTACAAAAAACAATTTTAAATTATTTTCTGTGCACATGTTGAACCTGTATTGAAGCCTTCTTAGCCTGGATTAAAAAATACCCCTGAATTCCCACTACAGCCACCTTTACTGTGACTATGAATGGCTCTTTAAAGGCACAGCTGAACAGCCCTCACTTGAGCACAAATGACCAAATCACCAAACGGCTGCTGCCTCATTCTGTTCATAATTGTAATCCCTTGGACCGATGAAAGGGGCGAACTACGCCGGTTAATTAAAACTGCAATCAAATTCACCCCTTAAACTGGCTGCAGAAAGGGACCTCATTCAATTAAATCATGCATCACCTTCTTTTCAATAACACATAAACAAACAAGTGAGCGGGAAAGAGTCATGTAAATCCACGTTCATGTTGATTGCCTTCTGCAGCTGGGATTTTTTTAATTTGGTAAACAGTGGCTGAGGTGGTGCTTGAGGTGGTGTGGAGGAGAGTCCAGGGAGCAAAGGGGATTAAAAACCATTCCACTGGCCTTCTATTGGCACTTGTCATGCACTTAATTTGATGCCGTAATTAAGTTTGGATATCTCAAGGCATTTTCAGCATGTGTACACGGGATTCTTTGCAGATAAATGCCAAGCTGAGGCTGATAGGATAAAGTAGCTGACTCACTGCTGCAGAAAGCACTTACTGTTTATCTCTTCCCACTACAAGAAAGTGCATGATCCCAAAGCCCTCTGAAGGCCTTTTGTTATACATCCACATTGTGTGTGTTCATGTGTATTTGTGTGAAAGCAATTATGTTGATGGAAAAACTTGTGTTTTGTCAGATTTTGCCCATCTGCTACATGGCATCTGCCTGCTTGAGTGATAGAATATAAAGCAGGCGAAGAAGGACTTACATGCAGTGAAGGGTAGGAGACATTCTTTTGTACTTAGACACAAACACACATGCATTATTTGCACAGACACAGTATGCACCAAGATACACGCTCACGCAGGTAAATCAATTCATGCAGAAATCCACAAGGGTTTAACAGAATGGAGAGCAGGCAACTTTTTCATCTGGGCCAGCCAATCACACGATAATTGCTTTGAAATTAAGTACCTTTTGTATTTGAATGCTAATTAACTGATGAAAGAAAAATACTCAATAAGTCATTAACAGAAACCTAAACGAACATGTTGATCAAGTTCTTTTTAATTTTTAAGCACCAACTGCAGACAGATTGAGTGTTTAAATGAGAGAAGAACTGCCATTGACCTCAATACAGTCATTACAGTCCAAGTAATCAGATGTTGCCCTGTTGATTATTTACTGTAGATGATTGTTGATTACGTTTATCTTAGTTTAGAGTTAAGAATTTGGAACTCAAACTAGACAGTGAATGTATTTTAAATACATCTGGCTTGTGAGTGATACATATAGAATAGTTTTGACCTTTAAGGCTCCCTTGAATGTATGAAAACCGCAGTATACAGATGGTCAATTTCACATTTCAGTTCCATTGCCCTCTGCCCCTCAACTGTTTGCAGTTTTTGCTAAGCTCTCTCAGCTAGGTCACTGAAAAACTTCCAGTGTCAGGCTTTCCTCTTTTTGCAGTTCTGAGATAAAATTCTGTGTGCACACCCAGCCTGTCCCATAAGTAATGTGCATTGCTTAAAAAAGAAAAGCACTGAAAATCATTTGAATATCTTCTCAGGAAAATGGTTCTGTAAATGGGACGGGACCCTGTTGAACTGTTGAGATGTGAGCAAGGGCATAGTGGAGGGACAACAGCAAGATAAATGGTCTCTGTTTGCTTTGTGCATGTCAATGTGTGTAATGGAAAGAAAAAAAGGGAAAAACATTTCCACGAGCCTGGTTTGTACATGCCAAGATAGGATGAGTACAGGAAACCTCAAGCAGAAGTCCAAATACTTAACGTTGAAGTAACATTACTGTAAATTGATAAACTAACTAAACCAGTATTTTGATGATATGATATAGGTCCTGTGATGTACTGGAGACTTGCCCGGGGTGTACCCCCCTATCAACCAATGATAGCTAGGATTGGATCCAGCCCCTGATTGGATAAGTGGTTAAAAAAATACATGCATGGATGGATGGATATGGTATGGTGCCAAATAATATAACTATTAAATGAAAGAACACCTTTAGGATACCAAATTAAGTGACTTGAGTTCATACAACTAATTATCATTTACAAAGAGACAACTTCCTTCCTTAGTGCAGCATTAGCAAAATTTACCATGCCAAACGTAAAAGAGGTCAAAACTAACAAAGTGAGTTTCCATAGACTTTATGTAGTTATATTGTTCTATATAAATCCATATTTTGTGTGTGTGTGTATGTAATTATGTACTATCTCAACTAGTCCTGCTGATATCACTCTGAGTCACCTCATTGTTGCTAAATTAAGGACCTTGTCACTAGATTTAGTGAGTCTTTCTATGGAAACTACACTACACTGTGTGCACTGCACTGTGTGCACTACACAGTGCAGTGCACACACACACAAAGAGAGAGAGAGAAAATGCTTCTCTGCAAAGTGAGTTGCAACAATCACTGAGTGAGTTGTTGTACTCACCTGTCTGAACGATCGGTCTGCTCAGTGAAGTCCCCGATAATCTGCTCCAGCTTCAACTTCAGGACTGAATAACACTCAGGAACAACAACAACAGAAAGGTGATCCACATATCAATGGACTATGACTGGTGATAAGTAGAGATGCACCGACTGCAATTTTCTTGGCTGATTCTGATTTACAAGTGTGATCTGCCGATGCTGATTTTCTTTCTAAGAACTATAACTGACAGTGTATGCAAACAAAAATAAACTTTTCTTCTTCCACTTATCCAATTCCCAGCTGCCATAGGGCAAGAGGCAGGGTACACCCCAGTCTACCGCAGGGCTAACACAGAGAGACAGACAACCATTCACGCTCCCATTCATACATACAGCCGATTTAGAGTGACCAATTAAACTAATGTGGGTCCCATGTCTTTGGACTGTGGGAGGAAGCCGGAGTACCCGGAGAGAACCCACACAGACACCGGGAGAACATGCAAACTCCACACAGAAAGGCCCCAGATGGTGGATTCAAACCCAGGACCTTTTTGCTGTAAGGCAACAGTGTTAACCACCGTGCTGCCCAGCTTTTTGTTAATGCAAAATATTATTTTCATGATAAAATAAATTATTAAACTTTAGAATTTCCCTCAAACTGCAGTAAGTTACAGGACCTTCTCTCACTTAAACGTCTGAAAACAAAGTTCTCTGCTACAGGAAAGAAGTACAAATAATTAACTGAAAATGAGATGCTGTAAACTCACCTTTACCTGACATATTTTACCTCAGCAAACAAAAACAGGTGCAACAGATTTATAGAACAAAATAAATATCATGTACTTGCATCATTTTCCATTATGTTAATAACTTCACCACCTAACAGGACATTGACCCTTTTCTCTTTTTCATTCGTCTCCACAATTTTCCTCCGTAACTGCTATGATCCTTTCACTGCTCATACCGAGGCTGCTGGCTTGTGGCTGGCTCTGAGCTCTGGCTACTTTAGCTTTAGCTGCTTTTCCTTTGTTAGCTTCTTTAAAATGTCTATGTTCAGCACATGTTAGTGTGACACTATGAGTGTGTGCACGACTATTTGCCTGCGCCATTGTGTGTGTGTTGCGCATGCATGAAATGGACTGGCTTGACATACGTGAGGCTAACCGGCCAGTCACTGGTTTTTAGTTTTAACTGGTATCCTGTTATAACATTCTGTGCCTTTTTTGCAGGCTCTTTTTCACAAACTGCTAGCTCCAGGCCAAGTGAGACCATCCTCCTCACAACCTGTGACACTTAATGAATAGTCATTCTTGGCAAAGACAGTAAAAATTGTCTTTTAAACATGTTAGTCAGGACAATGTCTCCTCTTTGATATGAAGCTCTCAGTAGCTCTGCCCTCCAGCAACTGCAGATAAGAGGACATTTTACTTTTTTATTCCACTTCATCTTTGTTTTACAGCTTTTCCAATAAGGAGAATATATGGAGAAACGTAATAAGCTTAAAATACACAAAACTGTTAAAGATTTGTTGTTCCTAATATTTTATGCTTGTAATTCTTTTTTAAAAAGTACCGTTGGTGTCCCTTGTCACATTTCAAATGTCTGTGAACTTCCACCTGAAGCAGATACACTATATGAACAAAAGTACTGGGCCACCTATACATTACACTTACATAGAAATCCATGTCATGAAGCTCCTGGTGCACAGTTCTTGTGGTGATGTTGATGTCAGAGGAGGTTTGGAGCATTTATTGAGTCAGAGGGTTGGTGACTTTTATGCACGATGCACCTCAGCACTTGGTGACCCCGCTCTGTAACTTTAAATGTGGCTGAGTTGCTGGGGTCCCTAAACACTTCTGCTTTGCAATAATACCACTTACAGTTGATCGTGGAATATCTAGGAGGGAAGAAATTTCAAACCGACTTGTTGCAATGGTGACATCCTATTACAGTACTTCAGTGAGCTCTTTAGAAAGACCCATTCTTTCACAAATGTTTGTAAAGGCAGACTGTGTGGCCCAGTACCTCTGTCAATATAGTGTATGCTCTCGCAAAGAACGAAAATTATTAAAATTATTATGATTATGTCGGTAATCATCTTATGACGTCCGAGATTTATCTTCTAACCATTTGCAGGATTGGGAACAACACTATAGTAGTATAGTAGTGGTAGTAGTAGTATTAGACCAAATGCTGCTTAAACATGAATGCACCAGTATTAATATTCTAACAGTGCCTTATATAATAAAGTGTCAGTCAGAGGAAGCCAATGCTCTGCAGGGCAAAAGTATTTGAATAGACAGTATATTGCATGTAAGTAAAATAGCTTTGCTGAATCTATGTGTGGTTATGTGAGGAGCTTTGTGCTTAAGATGGCTGTTATGTCGCCTCCTGAAGTTCTTTGTCCCAATCATTAACCTGGGATTAACGTGGCAGAAATAGAAGTCAAGGGTCAAGGAATAAGTGAGTCACCCTGCCGCACAGTCTGTTTTTCAAGCCCTGAATTAGCAGTTAATGCTTCCCTCTTATATGTGAGAAAATAAAAACAACATTCCTCACCTCAAGGGTATTTGTGTAAGTGTGTGTTTGTGTGAACGTGCATCCAATATTAGTGCAAGTTGCCAGGAGATATCACTTGAAGCTGCCACTTTTAAATCTTTATTTTTGTGATTCTGATCAGAAATGTGCAGCAGATTTGCACATGAAGCTCAAAGTTTAACAGCAGTTGTGGCTATTTGGCTGCCATGGAGGTATGGATGGGGAACGCGTTTGGCTGACGCTTCTGAAGGGGGCAGAATTTGTTTTATGAGGGTAATTGATGCTTTGCTGCAGGAGAAGAGGGCAAAGCAGGCATGAAATTGTGCAGGGGATCAGATCCGTATCGGAGCATACGGGAGAGCTGAGGGAGAACAACGGAGCCTGGCAGCCCGGGGGTGGCTGGATTAGGGTGCTGCTCAGCACTGAGGTACAGTTAAGAGCCAATTTTATTCTCTAGCAACCCAATCAGTGGAAAAGCCCTGTATCCTATTAGAGTCAAGTTTAGGGAGGAGAAGCAGAGCTGCTGCAGAACAGCCATTAAGACATCCATATATATAACCATCAGAACAGAAAAAAATAATAAAATAAGAAAACCCAAAACATTTTTCAAAGAAGTCAAATCACCCAAGTAACTTTTCTATAAGTAAATTCTCAACTTGATATCTTGAAACTAAAAGAGATAGAAAAAATGATGACTTTATGCCTTTTCAGGGGTCATCCAGCACTAAAGGCTAAGAAAATGATCATCTGAGCAGGTGGTTGCCTGGTCATTTTACACCTGATTGAACTGCTGATCTCTCATTGTACCCAGGTTTACACCATGTGAGCAGTGAGCAGGGTCATCGGTTCAATTCCCTCTGTGTATTCTTGTATCATTGTGTTTGCAGGCAGCGTGGAGCTCGCTGCTGACAAATGCATAGAGGGCACAGCTCATCAGGATTCCAAAGCTGTCTATCTGTGAATAAGAAGACCGAATTGGCTGTCAATCCCTAATTAATAAACTCTGCTCCTCTCCCCCCAACTCTGCACGGGGTTGTCTGATCAATAACCATTGTGCACTGCCTCAGATGGAAGCCATTCAGATTTATCTGCTAATATCCTGGGTGATAGCCGGAGCTAGACTGGAGATGACAGTAGGCTCAAAGCCCATTACCTCCCTATTTACTGTTTTAAATTCTGGTATAGTCACAGCCAGTTGGTGTCTCTAGAGTAACAAATAGGGGGAAATCTCCTCCCGCTTCCTGGGACAAGTCAAGGACAAAGCTGATCGAAAACGTATGACTGTCTCTTCATTTTAGCTTGATTTCTGTGGAAACACGTGTAAACATATACACATGCGTGCATGCAGATGTAGACATTTCTGTTGCAATATATTCAACATGATATTTGCAAGTTTAAACTGCTGACCTGCTTTCCATATCTGGCAAAGATTTCATAATAATCAATTCACTTGCCATCTCCTCCTTTCCAACTTCAAATCAATGCTCTATCTCCTCTAAAAATGACATTCTATTTCAAAACAAGCTGGTTAATTTCTAAATCCTCATCCTGTTATATATAAATCCTGCTGCTTTATCTTCAGCCCAGTCAGCTGCAGTCAGTGTGCACATCCTGTTCATCTGTCAGCAAAGTCTGACAGTAGTACAAATATTCTTGTTATTCACAGTGATCTAGAGCCGATGAATAACAGCAGACACAAGCAGAAGCTTGGAAACAGAGATGCAGAGCTTCACAATTAAGAGTGGCACTGGATCAACTCCAATATCTACTGTGGTGCCACGTAAAAAGCTCAAGAGTGAATTCATGAGTCCCAACTTTCTCTCAGAGGGCCAGTTTTTGCAGAATTAAAAGGAGATTTATTTAATGGGTGCACCCATAGACTGTATAAAAGATGGAGGTAGCCACTGTGACGACACCGAATGGTTTGTGGACTGCTGTTTTTAAGCCTCGGCTTTAGCAAAATGTGTTCATTGGCATCTTGTTTTCTTTTTCCCAGGCAGAAGTGACTATATTTGGATGAGAGGGTGAAGTCCCAAGTTATCAGCTAATGGTAGCAAGCTTAGTTAGTTATTTAGTTGCAACCCATAGACCGTATGGGTGCATTGCTCACCAAAACTGGAGCACCGATTTACAGTACAATCAGCACTATTGTTTGTTGGTTCACTGCATTATAAATGCCCCAGAATGCACAAAAAACATGGTGAGTAGGTTCAGTCCAGTAACCCATCTTAGCTGTGCCTTCCTATCACTCAAAGCAGCCACGTTCTGAATAATGCAAATTTTAAGCCTTAAAATAATTAAAACAGATTACTTGTATTAAAGTTTTCCTCCCATACACATCAGGAAGAAGGAAATTAACTATAGGGACCAAAACCAGATCAAACTGCCAATCAGTCAACATTTGTATTTATGCTGTAAAGCTGCCATTTTAACATTTGAGTCTATGGAGACTGACATTTGTTTGTGGCCATTTGAGGGACTGCGGTTTTTGGCACTTGCTTGGCTGCATTTTTCAGTCCAGAACATTGTTGGTTCTTGATTGCACCTGCATCAAATATTACAGCACATTTATTGATATTTACCACAATGAAAGAAATATGAAACTATGGATATATAGTATCTAATTACAAATTTGGAGTTTTATATTTTTATCTGTGGTGATATGAATTTCAGTTTATTCATCACCAAAAGTAGACTTCAAGTTATTAGTCTGTTATGCAGTATTTATTTGTCAGGGACCTTGTGCAAAAAATAATAATCTCACATAAGAGAGAAGAGGTGTATTTAACAAGATTTAGAAGTTAACAACTTTTTATCTTCATTGCCAGAGCAGGTACTTAAAGTAGTAATACAAAAAGTGTAATCAACAGTTCTCAAAAACAAATTAGTAAATCCACAAACACAACGCCCAGCACTAATTCTTACACCCACTTCTAAACCCCACCAATACACTGCCACTTTACTAGGTACACCTTGTTAGTACAGGGTTGGACCTCCTTTTGTTTTGTTTTTGTGGCACAATTTCAACAAAGTGGTGGAAACATTCCTCAGAGATTTTGGTCCATACTGACATGACAGCATCACACAGTTGCTGCAGATTTGATGGCTGCCCATCCATGATGTGAATCTCCTGTTCCACCACCTCCCAAAGGTGCTCTATTGGATTGAGATCTGGTGACTGTGGGGGTCATTTGAGTACAATGAACTCATTGTCTTGTTCAAGAAACCAGTTTGAGATGATTACACCTTTGTGACATGGTGTGTTACCCTACTGGAAGCAGCCATCAGAAGATGGGTACACTGTGGTCATAAAGGGATGAACATGGTCAGCAACAATACTCAGGTAGGCTGTGGTGTTTAAACAATGCCCAATCGGTACAAAGAGACCCAAAGTGCACCAAGAAAATATCCCCCACACCATTACACCACCACCACCAGCCTGAACCGTTGATGCAAGGCAGAATGGATCCATGCTCTTCATGCTCAGTTTGAACTTCAGCAGGTCATCTTGACCATGTCTACATGCGTGAATTCACTGAGTTGCTGCCATGTGACTGGCTGATTAAATATTAGTGTTAACGAGCAGTTGAATAGGTGTACCTAGTATAGTGGCTGGTGAGCCCCTTTCTATTCTCTCTAACATCTTCTTCCTCCACAACAAAATAAGCTTCATGTCAATGTCATTATAGACACAGAAAACATAAGAACACTAACTATAGGACTAAGAAATCAAACTGTTACATTAATAAAAATTAGTCTCTTAAATTAGCCTTCTTAAAATGTTATTTCATCAACCCTAAAAAAGAAAAAAATAAATAGATAAAAAAATTTAAAACCATCATTCCTACTGGGAACAGCAACATTCTCTCTAAGGCAATTCCAAAGATTTGGAAGGCTGGAGTTTGTGGTCCTGTTAAACACTAGACTGCTGCATTAAATAGAGAGGGCAATTTTCCACCCTTATTTACACTCTGCTGACAATTTATTAGGAGCAGTTTATTAGGTTAGCTAAGACTAATTAAGTCTAATAACTGTTACAACGGCCCTGTGACAAATCCTACTGGCATTAATGTTATAATGTTCTGGTTTGTTTAGACTGGTCAAGAGCAGTGCTGATTCAACTTTTTGATTACTGTGGATTCTGTAGTTTCCAGTGCTGTTAAATTATATTGCATATTTGTTTCAACAAAGTTAGACTGGCAAGACACTATATAAGACAACTGGTTCACCTTCAGGCTTCCATCTTATCCCTTTTTAAATAAGGGGTTTTTGTTGGGTGTATTCCCTACTGCTCTTGCAGTCCTACTATGTTATGACATGTTAGTACTTACTTTGGCTATTAAATTATAATTGATGAGAAATAATTGTAAAAGAAAATATCCAATAGGATCAAAGTTGCAATGAACTGGTCATTTTCCTTTGAGGTCAAACTGTGCCTTATTATGCCATCATCATAATTACGTGCACAATCAGCTACACCTGAAGACATTAGGGTACTTGTGGGGCTGGAGTCTTTACGTTCATTGTGGCCCAGGACATGCTTCAGGTGGCCCAGACACAGGAGGTTTTGATAAGCACTCTGCCACAATCCTTATTCTTGTTCAATGGAGTTGAACTGAATTATCACAACATCCAAGAAGGGATTTGAATTCAAGGTGCGCCTTTGTTTATGCTCTATCACCCAATTTCAGTGGCAAACTTGTTGTTAGTGCAGTCCTGCAGAGTGAGCTTTCCTCGATGCTATCTCTGTTGATCACTTGGGGGATGATTACAGAGGCTGGCCTGAGATACGATGGTGTTGGCACACAAATTCAGAGTGTGGAGGGAGGATTGAAGCACCCAGGAGACCCATGCTTGGGGATGACACGTTAGCACCCTCAAAAACCTTTCACATCATTTGTTGCAACGATTGAAACTATCTACTGGATCACAGACTGTCACAAACTGGGGATTATTCTGCTTCTGCTTACAAAGCTTTAAAGTGAAATTTTGGAAGTGTGTTTGACTTGTAGAAGGGGTCGCTTATGTGTGTGTTATTTAACACTGATAAAGACCGCTGAGATACTGCACCAGGCCAGTACACATACAATTTAAATAGACATATTTGCCCAATTAGATAAAAGCAAACACGTACACAAATCCCCC
>VUQI01062402.1:0-11503 GCA_015106735.1 Paratilapia polleni
GTAATCTTTGATCCTCTGAAATATTCTTTAATTACTTTGTTCCCTCTATTTGAAATACAGCATATAACGGCCAAGGCAAAAGACTAAGGAGTAAACTTTGTAATAATATTCAAATATCCAGAAATGAAGTGATGGCAGAGCAGCACACAGAGGCTTTAAAAGCCCATTCTTGATTAGTTTCAGGGAAAATTCTGCAGATTACACTCCACTGAAGAGAAGAGTCTCAAATTACATACTAATGTGTAGTCAACCAGGAGAATGCTTTATCTTGGTACTGTTGGATGTTGGTGTGGCCTTTAATGCTATGGACAGCAGTAGCCTAATCAGCAGACTTGGGTAGAACTGCAAAACTTCTCAATCACCAGAAATTCAAATTCCACATCAATTCTTGTCAGTTAATGGAAATTTCTTCCTGTCTCTGGTAGGACTTCTTAGGTTGCTGTCAGTAAGCCTGACTCCTTCAGTTATATCATCTGTCTTTCAGATTATGTGCTGTGCTACATGGTTCTGTTCTTGGTCCTATCTTGTTTTTTTGTATATGTTTACACTGCAGCACATAATAAGGAAGTTTAAAAGTGTGTCATCATGCATATGACATCCAGTATATTTTATGATACTGTTCATTATTCAAGTCTAAAAATACAATTAAAATTTGGACGGCTAATTCTGATTTAAAAAAAGGGAGGTCCTTATTCAAGCATCTGCCAGTCATTTCCCTAAGGTGCACAAAGCCTTAGTTTCTTCATAGTTTCTTCTTCATTTTCTTCTTTTGTTAAGTCTTCAGTCAGAAATCTTAAATCAGTTGTGACTTGGCAGAGGCTCGGGACCACCAACTACAGTGCTTGATTTGATCTTCCTTTTTCCAGTTTAGGCCTATTGTGACTCAGGCAGAGATGGAGATGATTGTTCATCCTTCTGTTTTAATTCTCCGTTCACTTGTAGTAGCAAATCGTACCTTTTACACACGGCCCAGAATGCAGCTGCTAAGCTTTTAACCAGGTCTTCAAGGGGGTCTCATGTAGCTCCACTCCTGATTACTTTACAGTGTCTCCACATCTCACACATTGAGATGTGTGATTTAGAAAAGTGATAATAAATGATAAATCTTTACTTAACAATATATCCACGACTATCCGTACTATCCATGTGTCAACAGATGGTTTGTCAAGATTAGATGGCAAGATTGATAGTGTTGAATAGATTTAGTGATTATAGGATTCTTAAAACTGTGTCCTTTGTTCTCTAGGTCATTCGTTGAGAATAACAGGGGAGGAAGGTTTAAATATTTCTGGCAGCCCCAATGGTTTTAACTTGGCCAACCATCCTGTTGGGCTCTACACATCAAGTTCAGGCTGCTCTGAGTTTGGAGGCCTAGGAAGTCTAGGTTTGTCTGCCCTAGCTGCCCCCTCACCATTTAGTACTTTTCCAGGTAAGGACATTCAAGATGCTTTTTTATTTTTCTTATTTTGTTAATGAATGTGAATAGTGTGATTAGGGCTTTTATTAAGTTAAATAAAGTGCTCCTCCTCTAGTTTGTTGACAGAATATTGGTACCCAGCTCTACAATGTCTTGTTCCCACACTCAGATTGGTGGCGGCCATCTGACACACAAACCAGAGGAGCAGCAGCCTTCTTTCCCCCTCTTCTAGGTCTGCGTCCCTTTGTTGTATCAACCTTCAAGAGCCAGGATCCTGTGAATTTACAGTCACGTCCCTCAGGTAAAAGAGGTTTTAACAACTCCATGTTGTTGGGGCTTCGTGAGAAATGATTCCATGTTCACATTTTTTGTGCCCTATGAAGTAATAAAAAGGACATGTAAATTAAAGATAACTAACAACGCTTGATTTACATATTGCTTTTAATATAAAACGTACCTTGGTAGCTGCAATTGTTATGTGGTCATTATCCTCTCACACATTTTTTTTATTGTCTTCCTAATATGTTTGACTCGTATTACTTGTTCTCATCCACTAAAAGAAATGTGCAATGCCAGCTTCCTTAGGTGCTAATGGAACAGTGAATGGTAGGAGTGCTTCCTCTCCTACTGGGAACTCTCCTGCTGTGAACACTAGTTCATTTCTAGCAAAGGGAAAGAATGAAAAACCTCAAGCCAACCGCCATGAGCCAGGTCAACTACATCAGAAGACCATTCAGAAAACAAAGCAAAAGGTTAATATTTGATCAAGCACTTAAGAGCCTCTGTTAGCAGTACATTCCACTCCATGGAAACTCACTTCAGTGGTTTCTTATACTGAAAGTTTATGGCACACTCCCTCCTCTTTAACCTAATCGAGAATTTTATTTATTTATTTTTTATTATTACTATTAAGAAACCCAACAAAAGACCGCTAGAGACATCCAGCATGAGTGGCAGCCAATCAGGATCTCAGTCAGAAAGCTCCAGTGATGGCGAGGAAAGCAGCAGTGATCCTGATGATATGGAAGAGGAAGATGATGACGATGATCAGAGCAGTGACAGTGAGGAATCTGATTCTGAAAAAGAGAGTCCAGTTAAGCGGAAAGTTGAAGTAAGTGTGTCTCTTGAATTGCTTTTGTTTATTTAAGAGTGGGTTTAGCTAAACTCTGAAAATTGATTAAGACCAATTTTTGTTGATACATTGTTAAAATATTTGCCATTTTGCTTTTTGTGCTTTTTGTTTTAGTATAATTATGGATGGATCTATGAAAGCTTATTTCTAGGTTAAAGACAACATAAAGATAAAAACCTGTGGGGAAAATAAGTTATTTTGTGTGTGGAAAATATGTGAAAATTTAAAAAATGCTCTCTGTTGATTAGATGGTACTTGGTTTGTCAATACCAGCCTCAGTGGTGGGTGTCAAACTGGGCTTTGTGCTAGCTGACAGAGCTGCCACCATGAGGCTCTCACAGTAGGAGCTGAAATGACATTCTGTCTTCTCTCTGTTTGCCTCATCCTCCTACTCAGCGGCTGACATACAACACTCCCGAGAGTAAAAAGAAGAGACCTTGCACTGCTGATGGCAACTCAACTCAAGATGGACATTGTAACAGTGTTCCTTTGACTTCCTCTTATCACCCCCTGACTTATTCTAGTCCTACTGGCCTGCTTCAGTCTGCAGCACTGCTTCTCCAGAGCCCCAGGACTTCAGAAGAGGAAGGCCAGCAGCACATCAGTGTCATACAGGCCACAGGACTGGCAGTTAGCAACAGTCCCTTACCACAGTCCTACAGAGAGGCTTGTCCTCTGCCCTTCAGGTCCTCTCCCTGCCCCGTCTCCCTCTCCATCTCATCAAAGCACTTGCCCACTTTAACATCAGCAAAGCACCTCCATCCTTCATCCTCACCAAAGCGTAGCTCCATCTCCTCTTCTTCTAAACCTCTTGCCCTCTGCTCCTTTAAGAAGTCCCTCTCTCTGTGCCCCTCTCCAAAACCCTTACCTCTTTGTTCACCCAAACCTCCTTTTCCATCTTCTTTACCCAAACCACCAGCACTGTTGGCCTCAAAAAAAGACTCACATAAGCCCAAATTTTTGATGCCCTCGAACAAACACAAACGGCCTGTTGATAACATAAAGGAGAGCAGTGGAAACCTCCCAGATGAAAGCACATTACACTTATACACTTCTAAATTGAAACAGGTGAGTTATAGTTTGTTCACACTGCTGCACTGTAGTGACTTTTTCTATAAATTTTACCCAAAGTACATAAAATAAATTGCAGGAATGAATAATCCTGTTTTTATTTGTTTATCCCTGATCACAGTTTGAAATAAATAAAAACGATTGTGTTCTTTCACAACAGAAAATAAATGCTCATATGCCTTTATCGAGGCTCTTATCATACTTTGTGAGTGTCTGACCACTACATCACTAGAAGTGACAGTGAGTGTGTTTAGCTCTACTGGGAATACTTCACAAAACTGACAAGCAATTAGCTCTGTTATGCTTTGGGTTGTTTATTATCAAGAGAGAGAAATTGGCCTCTTTTGCAGGAGTCTGTTATTGTCACTATCCTGAGAAGGAGGGAAATGTAGCAGTCTGTAACAAGAGGGTTTTAATTCGGATGATGGCTGTACATTAAATACGTGCTTTTGATTGCCAGATTTTGACAATAGCAACAAATAGAAGCTGACAGCTAATGTCTCATGATGGCTGTAAGCCAAACAATTTGAAAATATTTTTCCATAGCCGCCTGGGTTTCTTCATTGTTTCTGACAGGCTTGAGCCATTTCTTCATTGTTACCGTCACTTATTACACCTTAAATTCCTTCATTTACAGCCCACATCAATGTAATGTGAGTGACAGTTGGTGTAATTATTTCCCCCTTTTTTGTGTTCCTTTCTTTTTCTTTATAAAGCCCCTCAATTCCACGGATTCTGTGAAGCAAGTTTTCTCTCAACAACTGAAGAACCAAAGCTGGTAAAAAAAATAATAAAATTTAAAAATTTAAAAAAAGTCACAGTTAAGCTTCCACTTCATTGTTGCTGACACCAACTAAGTATATAGTCATATCAATGAGCTGTTTTCTCTCCACATCAGCAGTAACAACATGTTCCTGAGCCTTTACCCTAATGGTGCGATCAACGGTGCAGTTCAGGATGCCCCTTTGGCCCTCATCAGTAAGCCCCGCATCCAGAGCAGCACCCCCAACAGCAAGCCACTCTTGGCAGCTACCAGCCCTCCCTACCCCATGCCTATCAACCTGAGCACTGGCACCAAGGAAATGTTGGACAGCTCTGCTTCCCCACCTAAGTCTTCTGCATCATCAGGACCCAGATCAAGGAAGACTACCAAGACTGTGCATTCAGGAAAGAGCCTCACTATAACCAACACATCCTGTCTGCCTGTAGACTTGGTCAGAGGCAGTGAGTCTGATATCCACAGCAGCAAAGACTCAGATGACTCTTTAGGAGATGATTACGAAGATGATGAGGATGAAGACTGTGGGAGCAGCCTTTCAGGTTAGATTAACTAGACCTTTCTTTGATCTAATAAAGATGCCACTGATAATACTTTATTGCTTATAGAAGCTGTGAAATATGAGGTTTCTTCTGGAAATTAGCTGTGCTCAATATGGTTTGAAGGTGTGTGGACTATTAATTAGGAAATAATTTATCTCTCTCTGTATATGGCACACTGGAATCCCCCACAGAGTCAGAGAGCAACCAAGGGAGTGATTCTGATGCCTATGAGGATGATATCAAGGAGTCCTTTGAGACAGAAGCAGATAGCGATGCAGAAAGGAGTCCTCTGAAACTAGCTCAAGCGTCATGGTCTACTCACAAGTCCTCCTCGAGCCCCTCAGCCACCTCCTCCCTGCTTAGCCTGCAGATTACCAAGCCTTCAAATCTACCTAGTAGTTTACTCAGCCCCACCACCAGCACCAGGGCACTGGGTAAACACAGCACACCATTCCCGTCCCTCACATTTGCATCACAACCAGGTAATGCATAATAATTCCATAATCCAGCTGAAATAACAGTTTGGTATGAAACTGATCTGTGATTCAGGTTTCAGTAAAGAGAGTTAAGGCATTTTGAAGTAAAATATTATGTATGATCTTGTAAACACATTTGTAAACTGTTACATCTTAAAGTAAGAAAATTATTAGCATATTTTATTCAATACTGCAGCCTCTGAACTATTGTAGCAGCTGTGAGGCTTGCTTCTGGACAAGCTGTGATTCTGTTTTTTTGCATATTCCTGCAAAACATTAAAATATTGTTTGTGTGATGTTGTGTATTGATGCCCATATGTGGACTGCAGTTTAATATCTAAAACAATTATCTGCAACAGGTACCAAACATGTCTCCTTTTGCAGGATTTATATTTTAACGGATGGCAAATTTGTGGATCTGCTCAGGTCCCTGTGGAGGCAAGAAAAGCGCTGAGTCATTTCTCCTGTTTTCTAGGATCAGAGAGGAGGAGGAGGAGGGTTACGGATGAGAGAGTTCTGCGATTGCCTCTTGAGTTTGGGTGAGATATTGTGCTGGCGCTTTATATTAAAAGAGCCAGATAAAGGTTTGATATTCTGACCATGTCCCATTTGTTTTCACTGTCATATTTGCTGCATTGTTGGTGTTTAGGCAGTTGGTGTTAAAGTAAAATGTCAGCTCACTGATGGCTGAAAAATGACCTTTCCCACAACGTCAGCTGCAGCTGACTTTTCCTTTGTGAAGCAGCCTAAACCCACAGAAAATGCAGTTACATCTGCAGGTTTGCCACATGCAACAAACAGTTCAGTTTTCTTAAACTTCAATTAATGTGACATTTCTGTTCTCTCAACACATCATTCTGCTTTTCAGTATGTTATTTGTCCAGTTCCCCTTTAAAATGCTGGTGACTGTTATGTAAACATAAAATTTACGCAAGGTAAATACTGCAGACGTTTAAAAAAAAAAAAAGTTCCTGATTTGAGTGCAATGACATCTTCATCAAAGGCCAAGTAGGAGCAGACCACAAAAGCATCCCTTCTTTCTTTTGGGGATTTCTTGAGTAACAGAACATAGTGGGACAGAAATTAAATCAGGCCCAGCAGTTGGACTCAAGGGGTTAATTGCATCCAGCCTCAACGCAGACATGCAAGATTAGCCGCTCCCTGCCCACAAATTCTGCAGCCTTGAACGAGGACAGCCTTTCATCTTGTAGGGATGCTTTTCCTCACCAGTTTCACAGGAAGCAGAGGCCACAAAACTAAGCAGAGACCACAAAACAGCCTGGTTTTGCTGTCTGGGATAAGATCCTACATGTGTTTTCTGTAAGCTGTAGCTGCTCTCCAGTGGAGCTCCTGGGAACTGAGGGGTTGCCACACTTGGCCCATGACCATTTATTTACACTCTAGTGGACAACAAAGCCACAGGCTACACATTGAGCACCCATTTTATAATAACTATGCTTGCTGTTTTTAATTTTTTCACTCAGGTGGCAGAGAGAGACACGCATCAGGACTGTAGCAGGTCGTCTACAGGGAGAGGTGGCTTACTTTGCACCGTGTGGGAAAAAGCTGCGTCAGTATCCTGATGTAATGAAGGTATCTTTATTTTATGAAAAGTAGATTTAGAACCTTCAATGACTGCACATACTAATTACAATAGTGAGGCATTATGTAATGTTTGGTGGTTCCTAACTATGGTTTGCTTAGTGTGCATTATTCTTTTGTTTGCAGTACTTAATCAGGAATGGAATAACTGAAATCTCACGGGATAACTTCAGCTTCAGCACAAAAATTAAAGTTGGTGACTTCTATGAAGCCAGACAAGGACCAGAGGTAAAGGGTGCTACTTTATGTCTATAGTTAAATTTAGCCTATCACTTAATCAGAAAATAATATATGAAATGGATGTAATGTATTTAAATCTATTGTCTTTGTAAGCTTTCAGAAATTTACTAAAATTAAAATGCCTATATGTGTGTTTGGCTTTAAAACACTTCTTACCCAGAGAAATTAAACTGTTAGATCTATACTGCAAAAGACCAGAGCTAAGCTAGCCATTTTTATCCTTTTCTGTGTTTAAATCCTTTGTCCGTCTACTTCAAATTACCCAGGGTTTACAGTGGTTCTTGCTGACTGAGGATGAGATTGCTCCCAGCATCATAGCGATGGATGGGAGGCGCAGCCGTCGCACAAAGTCTGAGTGCCAGCCGGCAGGTGATGGCATTGGGGCCATACAGTGGAAGTCTTATTCTCTAAATGGTGGTGAAAATAACTTCCAAGATATCAGTGATGCCAAGTTACTCCGTAAACTGGAAGCTCAAGGTAAGTTGACATTGTAAAAAAATGCTTCCTGTTAAAGACAGACTTTTTATTGCTTTAATTAGGCTAATTGACCACCAGGCGATACAGAAATCATTGTAAACCCTTTAGGAACCCAGAATTCTAATCATTAATTTGTGATTAGTCATAAAATTCTTCAGAGTTAGAATTATTGTTGAACACAGTCTGACTAAATTACCGGTTTTCATGTACCTTTCCATGTTACTAATAATGGCTATTAACATTAAAAGTTTTACTTTCTTTATTGAACATACTGAGTAATCTCCCGCAGTGCAGGTTGGAACAAGTGAGTGAACTTTGAATTCCTTAGTCTGTAAAACCTCCTATAGGTGCAACAACTTCCATTAGATGTTTCCTGTTTCTTATAAGACTTCCAGAAGAATGAGGAGGAATTTTGGACATTTCCTACCTACAAAACTGTTCAAGCTCGTCAGTATTTTCAGATTGATCAGCCGTCTTCAGGTCACGTCACAGCATCTCAGTTGGGTTGAGGTCAGCACTCTTACATGGCTTTCCAAAACATGAACACGGTTCTTTTCCACTCAGTCTTTGGTTGATTTACTTAAGTGCTGTGAGGTCTTTATCTTTTTCCAATTGAGGTAGCAGAGTAGCTCCCACACTGCGATGCTCCCTCCACCGTGCTTCACATTTGGGAGGAAGTTTTGTTGTTGGTGTAAAGTGGCATTTTTCCTCCAAACATAGTGTCATTTTTTTTGCCCAAATAAATTCTCTTTTGTACACAGAACATTGTCTCAGAAATGTTGTGATACATCCAGTTAAGCTTTTGTGCTGCTGTGTTTTGATTGGTGGTCAGTGGTTTCATTTGTGGTTTTCTGCAGGTATTATCTGTTGTTACCCTCGGGTTCCTTCTTTCAGGATTGCATGTACTGCACTGGGTGTGGTATTTGCAAGGCTACCACTTCCGGGGAGAGTGACAGCAGTCCTGAATTTCCTCAATTTGTACACCCTTTTTTGACCTTTTTTGTGTTATATTTAACAAGTTAAAACCAATTTTTATTGAAAAGGGTACACTTTGTCAGTAAACAGAGTTTATATGCCTTCACTTATAGAAAGGGGCAAGTCTACAACCTATATCTCTAATTTCATCCCTTGAACTGAAACGGCTGACTCCAAATAGCTTTTAGAGAAGTCTGTATCTCAGAGGTGTACTTACATTTTCCAGCACGGACTGTGAATGATTACTCAGTGTGTTCAATAAAGACATGGACTACTGACATTAAGTACTTTTTGTATTTTCTTAGTATAGTCAGATTGTGTTTGTCTATAATTGTTAGAGTTAGATGAAAATCTGAGCACGTTAAGTAATCACTGCAGTGATCCTGCTTATTCCAAAGGGTTCACAAGTGCTTTCTTAAAAGTAAATGTGATATAACACAAAATATAATATATAAATATTAAAATATATATAATTTCCAGTTTTGCTATAACGGAATTTGACTGCAAAACCATGCTCAACTATAGTAAATATCAGACTTGTCTTGTTAGACTGCTACAAATGTCCTACTCTACTCCTTGTCCATGCAAATGAGTTTTTCTTGCCTGTTGATCACTGTGAAGAATCACTTCCTTGCATTCTACACGCATCCATAACATTAGGCCTCTTTTTTCAGTTTCAAATTGGCATAAGATGAGACCCGGAGCTCTTAATATGATATCATTCTGACCAGTGTAAACATAACTGAACTGTTCACTTGGATATAAAAAATTA
Organism: Paratilapia polleni; assembly: GCA_015106735.1. Taxonomy (NCBI): domain Eukaryota; kingdom Metazoa; phylum Chordata; class Actinopteri; order Cichliformes; family Cichlidae; genus Paratilapia; species Paratilapia polleni. The sequence goes on from VUQI01062402.1 coordinate 9,483, forward strand.
GCTTGTCACAAAAAACCCAGGCACTTCCTCTGGAGGTTATTTAGAGGGATTTGGCGAGTATGAGAGGGTCAGTTTTCATTAATATTTTGAGCTCAGCAGAGTCTGTGATTTTATATTTTATATTTCATCATGTTGCAGAAATAGCTCGACAGGCAGCTCAGATCAAAATGATGAGAAAACTAGAGAAACAGGCCATGGCGCAAGCAGCAAAGGAGGCAAAGAAACGACAAGGTAAACGGCTGCTGCTTAAGTCAGGCTCATCTCTAACACTAGATGGTGTGCTTTGTGCAGACCTGATTTGCTTGTGTTTTCCAGCAATAATGGCTGCTGAGGAGAGGAGGAAAAAGAGGGAACAGATGAAGATTCTTAAACAGCAAGTAAGGATTTATGTTTAATTTTCCATGCAGAGCTTCAGCTGCTTTGCTCTTTATGCACTCCAAGGTGAAAAGGTTTTAAGCACAGCTGAATGGCTTTGAAACCCTACGAGAAAGTTGCTGTTCTTCACAATGCTGCACCTTTCTCATCTGCATAGAGCCACTGTACGTCTTCACCCCACATTGTGCTCCCCTCCACCACTCTATAACATGCATGACTTAATAGTTAATTCATTTGATCTTGCCCTCATCCTTTTACCAGGAGAAGATCAAGCGCATTCAGCAAATTCGTATGGAGAAAGAACTCCGTGCACAGCAAATTCTTGAGGTTCGTCCTGAAAGTTATTGCAGAAACATTCTTAAACACTTCCTTTCTGCTGTTGATAGGATTTATAAAAAAACCAACCAAAGGCTATTCCTAAATTATGTGGCTCCACTTTTAGTCAGTACATGTGACTAATGCTTAATTGGTTTTTTGCAAAAGTGCCATTGAATATGAAAATCTCCTCAGACCATGCTGGAGCTTAATACAAAATGCAGTATTTCATTAAGAAAGAGGTGGCCCAGAGTTTACCATGACTAGGTGAAATACCTACTTTGCATTCCCTCACTAATAGAAGCTGTGAATATTTTAGCGTTCATAAATCAAATTTCAGTTGACACGCTTGGCAAGTGGCTCTTAACAGGATTTCATTGGGGCTATAATTACTGATAGAAATTTTGCTTAATTTATTCTCACTGCCTGCTGGTGTTTAATAATAACCACAGCCATTTTGTCTTTCAGTGTTAATGGGAGGAAATAATTATCTCATTGCTCAAGATTTCAGTCTGTTAGAGTTGATGTTATCAGTGAGCCACTGGATTTATGTAGACTGAAAAATGGCAACCTAGCAAACACGTACCAAGCTTATATATAATAAGGAAAGCACTGAATTATAAGAGTTGTTTTCACTCTGTGAGGTCTTAGTTGAAAAAAAAATATATCTATATAGTCAATATATTAGTCAAAAGCAGTTGCTAGTTCTCTTGAGGGTTGCTCTAGTGTACATGAGTGCATCAGTTGCTTCTGTTGCATGACCTGTTTTGCACTTACAGGCGAAAAGAAAGAAAAAGGAAGCAGCGGCAAATGCTAGAATATTGGAAGCTGAGAAACGTAACAAGGTGGGGTGAGATTAAAAAGCTAACTGTTTTTGATTTGGATTTGATTTGAATTTCTGTCCCTGCTTCTTCAGTGTTTTTGCTCCATTTTACTGCTGGTCAGTACAAAGAAAGTCTTTGCTTTGGTTGATCAAAAAAAGAGTGGTGATCCAGTCTTAAAAAAGACTGGATCACCTCCTGCATTCCACATGCACATATAAATGAATATATGAATATATGTATATGTTTTGGTTTCCAATTGAATTCATGTTGTTTGTAAAGGAGAAGGAAATGCGAAGACTACAAGCTGCCATACTGAAGCACCAGGTATTTTTTCCACAGTCTCATTGTAGTAGAACCATTCAAATTCAGTGTGTAATTTGAATGTCTTGTAGTTGGTCTCTAACAGTTTCAATTATTTCTGTCTGTCAAATTTCTTGCATTGATTTTTTTTTTTTTTTTAATGTGATTTTTTTTTTTTTTTGTTTTTTATTTTTTTTAATGTGTTTC
>VUQI01062402.1:11523-23473 GCA_015106735.1 Paratilapia polleni
AAATTTTTAATTTTTTCTTTTTTTTAAATTTTTTTCTTTTATTTTTTTTTTTTTTTTAATGTGATTTTTATTTTTTTCTGTTTCTTAATACTTTGCCAACTCTTTCTACCAGGAGTTGGAGAGACATAGACTAGATATGGTATGAGTGTGTTTCTGTATATTTGACAACATACTGTGAATGTCTTGTGTTAAACCGTTGCCATCATAGTAATGGATAACGTGTAGTTTTGGCTGTAGTCATACAACATCCCTCTGCATGGCTTTTCCAGTACAGTGCACTGCAAATGTCTGCACTATTGATCTCTGAGGAAACGCATCCATTATTTGCCCAGTATGATCGAAAATGCCTTGAGTCCACATGAACTGTGCCAGAATGCAAAGCAGTCTAATAAATATCTCTTACACTGTTTGTTTTGGAATGAAGCCATGTCTTTGTTCATCCACTTGTGTATAGATAAACAATAATATAATCTCCATGAAGGCCTGCTAGTTTCATGTGATATGGCTCATCAGGTGAATGAAGATACATTCAGTATTTTGCTTGTTGCTATAACACATAATATCTGCTGCTTGTAGTTGAAACTCTCGGCCTGCCTTTTGCCATCATGCTCAGATTAATTTTGTAATGGCCGTTTCTAACACTGAGCTTATGCTTTGTGTATGCATCACTGCCCTCATTTGCTTTTTGTTTATCACTGTGTTCCATTTTGTTTAACTCTTCCATACAATGTATCGTACTACCGTACAATATGACAAATGCTGACCTACATCTTTGTGCATGGCATGCGGAATTGCATCTGTAATCAAAATGCTTTTCTTTTAAATATTGTAAAAAAGGATAAAAAAAAAAAGTCTGTGTTTTACCAGGAAAGAGAGAGACGCAGGCAGCACATGATACTCATGAAGGCTGTGGAGGCTCGCAAGAAGGCAGAGGTGGGCAACTCCTTCTCATCTTGTTTTCTCTTACTGTGTTTCACTGTTCCTTTCCTCAGCAACTGAAGTTCAGCAGCCTGCTATGATGGGACATTCTATATGTACAGACAGGTGACAAATTAAAGGAAAAATCAACATAAGGTGTTGGGCCATCACAGGCTGCCAGAACAGCTTCAAAGCACCTTGGCAATGATTCCTAAAGTCTCTGTTCTTCTACGAGGGAAATTGAGCATTATTCTTCCAAAAAGATATTCCTTTATTCGCTGTTTCTTCTGATAGTTTCATATGGTAGTACAAAATCTCCCAAAGGTGTTCAGGTGGGTTGAGATCCGGTGAAGGCCATAGCATGTGATTCACATCATGATCATACTCATCAAATCATTCAGTGACCCCTTGTGACCTATGGCATTATCACCCTGGAAAGACACTGCTATCAGGACAGAAATGTTTCATCTCTGGTTAAAGGTGATCACTTTGCATGGATTTCCTGTGACTCTTCCCTTTAAGAGGACAAATGGGTGCAAACCAGGTCAGCAAAATGCCCCCCAGAGCATAAAAAAGCTAGATTTCCTCACTGTAGGTATCAAGGGTTACATTTTTTTGTTTCCTTTCATTCATTTTCCGTTCCCTTTTTCATTTTAGGACTTGTCTGTATATATCGAAATATTTTGAAGAAAATTATTTTAAGAAGGTGGAGGACTGTAAATTCTGTGTTAGAGCTAACTGCACACAGACATGGGCTGAGGAAATCTGGCAAAAGTCAAAATTAAGAACTTGTGTTTATTTAAGAAATCTATATAAAGTGTTGAGTGTAATACATGAGATACAGATACAGAGGTGTGACTGAATATAAGAAAATATGTGAATTTGTGAGCTGAATGAGGTGAAGAATGAAATGAATTTCATTCTTTGATTCATGTCTTTGTTGAATTGTAACATGGATTTGTATATTGTGTTTGTGCTTGTATTGTTGAACATCTTGTTGAACATTATGTGTGGGATGTTTATGTAATAACTTTTCTGAATAATTTCATGATGAACTGGCCGTGTATATGACCAGACATGAAAATAAAATTATTAATTTATTCATTCATAAATACAGTGCTCAGTGCAGTATAGTACATAGCAGTCTTACAACTTTTGTAAAATTATGTAAAATGTTTTGTTAATTTGACTGTTTGTGGTGACAGAATTGAGGTCAAAGTTTGTGCTTTTGTATTGCTCCAGCCTCTTTAAAAGCAATTCTGCTCACTTTCTAAAACAGTATTACTATATTGTTAGTAAGCATTTAACTTTCCTTTAGGAGAAAGAACGTCTGAAAAAAGAAAAGAAGGATGAGAAACAGTTGAACAAGGAGAGGAAACTGGAGCTCAGGCGACTGGAACTGGAAAAAGCAAAGGAAATGAAGACGCCAAATGAAGACATGTGTTTAGCAGATCATAAGGTATTTTCCTACACTGTGTGAATGCTGGTTGAGCTGTTGGCAGATGAAAATGAAAGCTAATGTATGTCACCTTGAATAGTGTCCATCTGTGGAGTAAATGTGTGTGGAAAGATCTTATTTTCCACCAGTCCAGGCTGGATATCAACCAGTATAATCATTGTAGGAGCTGTGTATATGCATAAAGAACTGCTTTTGATAATTTATGGTTTCGTGGTTTCACCATCTGTAACAAATCAGATGTTTAATATCACATAAAGCACCTGGAATTGATGAAAAAGATCAAAACACTGCCACCATGTGGCTACTAATGTTATAACAACAACCAAGTATTTCAAGTAACTCCTTCATTGTAACAAATGTTGGAGTGTGCAACTTATTTTCAGTAGTTACAAATTATATGCATAGCATTTTGTGTTATATTTTAACATTTTAGTTGTGTTTCTTTGCAGCCACTTCCAGAGTTGTCCCGTATCCCTGGTCTGGTCTTAGCAGGAAACACCTTCTCTGATTGCCTGATGGTGCTGCAGTTTCTGCACAGCTTTGGAAAGGTCCTGGGACTGGAGTTAAATTCAAACATGCTCACTATAGGTGACCTTCAAGAAGGGTTACTGAACATTGGGAACAGTATGGACAAAGTGCAGGACCTGCTGGTGAGCATGCTCTCTGCAGCTGTGTGTGATCCTGGGGTACCTGCAGGTCACAGGGTGAGTCTGTCATTGTGACTGTAGTTTTTGTTGAGTGGTTGAATTGTAAATGCCTGCTGTAGTGTAAATAACATATATAAATACAGCACACCCATGCTACTACATGTATTGATTGTAATTTAAGTCTTGTACCTTCATTTTCACTGCTTCAGTTATTACAGTGCTGAGTGAACTGTAATAGCTAAAGAACTGACAGCAGTGACAGCATACGTACATATAAATATGTAAGGAAATGTTGGCATTGGCTTCCCGTGTAAATAACATGACCTCATCAATTTGTTCCCAGTTGTTGGGTTTAATTGTATGTTTGTTTTTCTTTTAACTTTGATTAACTTGGGGAGCTAAATGAAGAGTGTTTAGGTGGTTAATTATCATTTATTACACTTATTTGTCATTTTAGTTTTAAACCACAATTTTAATTCATCCCCAAGACCATTCCTCATTGGTGTGTATTTGGGTGTAAACATTTCTTTGTGAGATTAAATTTCTTCTTAAGAAGCTGTTGTGTGCACGCCAAAAGAAATACACAAACAAGGACATTAAATAGCCCAACTAAGCATCGAGCATGTTTCTTAATAATCCGCACATCCCAGATGTGACACATCCTGTGGGACTCTTAAGCACTCAGCATCAGGAAGAGATAATTGCTTGAAAGGACAGCTCTCTACCAGACACCTACAGTATTGTGACTGTTCGCTTAAAGCTACAGAACATAAAAGGGAAATTTTCAAGCTTAGTGATTTAAAAAATTTATTTTTATTTTTATTTTTAGAGCAAAACCATCTTGGGGGACCACTTGACTAATGTGGAGATCAACCGGGACAATGTGTCTGAGATTCTGCAGATCTACATGGAGGGTCACTCTGAACAGACAGAGGTGGCCGCCCTGGCTTTTAGCCTCAGGACTAAACCTTTTCAAGCCCACTGTCCATCACAGAAGGCCTCTATGCTAGCATTCCTGGTAAATGAGCTCTGCTGCAGTAAGGCTGTGATCAGGTGAGGACCCTGCCTCCTACTAAAATTCATATTGCCAGTGTTTTCACCCCATTTTAAAATTGAAGCCAGCCCCAAGTTAAATAGTAAATTTAACTACCACTGCAATAAATACTCATTTTAGGGCTTTGTATCTTATGTGGATGCATGTTAAGTTAATCTCTGTGTCTGAACATACTGGCTTGTTTTATTCATAGAGTCTTCAGTTTTAATGCAATAGCTAAAGTATTAAAAGGAATATGACAAATCATGGCCTGATTGACACTTTCACAAGGTTGCATCAAACTACGTGTCATCAATTTTTTATTAGTACTAGACTTTGAAGCACATCTGGTGCACACTGCAATGCATTGAAAACACCTCATCCCCTTGCACAAAAAGGTCACTGAAATGCCAGTTTCAGCATTGTTTGATGTTTTTCAGTGAGATCGACAAAAACATAGATTACATGACCAACCTGAGGAAGGATAAGTGGGTCATCGAGGGAAAGCTTCGGAAGTGAGTATACATGATTTCAGCTGTTGTTGGAAGATTCTTGTGCATACATTTGTACATTTTGTGAACAGCACTTCTGACTTTCTTTTCTCCTGCTTTCATTTTTGTTTTGAAAGACTGAGGAGTATCCATGCCAAGAAGACAGGGAAGAAAGACAGCAGTTTGGGAGGAGAGAACAACCATACCTTTGTCCTCCCCAGTGTCCAAAACAAATCCAAGAGGAAAGAAGGGGACAGCGAAGAAGAGGAGGATGAGGATGACGACAGTGAAGACCAAAGAGACGATGATGACGAGGACGAAGAAGAAGGAGGGGGAAAGAAAGGAAAGAAAGCAGAGATATGTGAAGAGGAGGTCAGCGGAAACATGATGCTGTTAACTGGAGCAAGTGGCTAAATCACTGTTGGTTATAGTAATTGTCAGGTTCTTTTCTTCTAGGATGACTGTGTACGCTCAGCCAGCATCGAGGAACTGGAGAAACAGATTGAGAAAACATACAAGGTACATTAAACCCTATCAGGCAATTTTTTTTCTCATGATTTACTCATAAATGTAAAGAGCCCAGGAGTGGTCAAAAAATAATAATACTAATAAAGAAAATACATACATCAAGGTGCAGTTTACTATACTGAGTACTTGAAATTTTACTGGGTGCACACAGGATACATTTGGCTACATGATACATTTTATTCCCATTTTGGTTGATTTATGCGCAAGAAATAAGGCTTTGTATAAAGAAGCCTGTTTCCATACAGCATTAAGTGCACTGTGTTTACCACTTAGCGTTAAAAACATATTCAGAAATTCAAACGTAACAAATCAATGACAATGATATAAACAAAGCTTTATTAAAAAACAAATGAGTAAGGTAAGGAATAAGCTACGACCTAATTTTCATAAAAAAGCCTCCATTTTGCAGTTGGAAAAATAACATTGGTCTCCGTGTGCAGCTGGCATGTGGCCACAACTGAATCAAAACATGGGGTCCAGTTGAATGTGACACATATGCAATAGCATTTTGTGTGTTTAGTGTAGTAAAATGTGGTGTTAATAAAGTTTTTTTTTTCTCTTTCTGTGACCACTCCCAGGCTCTGTATGAATGGAATTAGTAGTTCAACTTCCTGTACTTTGTGTCTCTTTAGCAACAGAGTCAAATTAGACAGAAGCTGTTTGACTCATCTCACTCACTACGCTCTGTGATGATTGGCCAGGACCGATACAAGCGTCGCTACTGGGACCTTCCACAGTGCGGTGGCATCTTTGTTGAAGGCATGGAGCGCGGTGAAGGTGCAAACCAAAACTGATGTCTCCTTTAGTCCTTGTTCAGCATATTTAGGATCAAAATCCTTAATGTTTTTTTTTCCCACTATGCCAGCGCTGACATTATTTTCATGCTACTTAGGCTATGAAGTGGAGGAGGAGGAGAGGAGAAGACAGTGGGCTGCTGAGGTGATCAGAGTAAAAGAGGAGCAGTTGGAAGAGACAAAGCCGGTGGTCTCCAGCTCCGCACAGAGCACAGACGGTGATACAACCATGCCAGAGAGCCGGCAGGACAAAGACAATCTCTTCCTCCAAAAACCTGGCTCCTTATCTAAGCTCAGCAAACTTCTTGAAGTAGCCAAAATGGCTCAAGATTCAGACATCAATACACAGAACAGTCATTCAGTTAAAGTTCTTTCCACTGCAAGTTATCCCTCATATCCTGCCTCACAGATACTCATTGCTCAGCAGGGTCTGATGGATAAAATGGATACCGCAGTGCCATCTCTGCTCAGTGCTACTCAGCTCGAAAGCAGTCACTGGGTGACCCACAGTCCTCAGTCCAGCCTTCATTACGACCAGCTGCCCAAGATACTGACTGAAAAAAGCAACCAGTGGTTTAGCCTCTTTCCTCGTTCTCCCTGCGACGAGTCCTCAATGACCTCTGGTTCCAGTCTGCCAGTTTCCTTCTCTTCTCCACAACCCATCAGGACCCAATCCCCCTCTTTCCTCTCCCCTAATCCCTCAGCTACAGATGGCTACAACACTACTGCTGGGATCAATAGCACACAATTGCCTATCCTTCAGGTTGGTGGATAACCATAATACCATCTCCATCTCAGTTACAAAGATCAATATATGTTTTTTAGAGCACTGATTAGTGTTGCAAGAATTAGTCCATACCATATCACAGTTTTTCCTGTGTTGGAATATTATGAGAAAGGTTTCCTTACAGCTTATTGCTTTATACACTATGCATGTGGTAGTGGAGTAAAATTGTTATCGGATCATAATTCTAAGTGTATGCATTTTTCCTCTCAGCAAGTAAATTCTGGCATTCATCAAAGCAGACTGACACAGCGTGACATGTCTATCTCAGTGACAAGTCCCAGCCTGCCCTTCTCTGGCACACCTCTACCCCCCATGCTGGATCTAGCTTCCCAGCATGCAGAGGGTAATGGAAACAAGGCCCCTTTTCTGGAAAATAACTCTGTCAACCAGAGTGAGACCTCAGAGCCCCCAAGTGACAAGTCCACTTGTGCCTCATATGCTGCCATAGAGGGAGCCAAGACCCAGGACTACCCTTGTCCTCAGCCTATCCCAGAGGGTAAGAACGGCACACTGCCAGTATGCACAAATCAGATATGCAGGACTAAAGATATCCATTGCCTAGACAGCAACAGAAATACATGCTATGGGGATTGTCAGTCAGACAGCTTCCCTATGTTGCTAAAATTAAAAACATAGACACAACTCCAATGTGTGTGTATTTGGCAGAGATGCTGCATGGCTGGTGGAGGGTGTCTGACGCAGAGAACCTGCAGAATCTGGTCAAGACCCTCCATAGCCGAGGCATCAGAGAGAAGGCCTTGCAGAAACAGATCCAGAAACATATGGAGCATATGACCCAGCTCTGTGAGAACAGCAAAGATGGTTGGTTCACATTTCCTTTGGTCTCTTTAAGTCAGGATTCAGCAGACATGCAATGATAAATGAATAAAAAAGTCTTCCCATTTGATCTTTTAGTGTGATGTGGCACATCTGGCTATATAAATAAAAAAGCATTAATTAGAAAGTAGTTTGCTTTAATGTTTTAATGCATCTGTGGTGGCAGCTATAGGTGTGACAGAGCTGGAAGGGCAGGAGGTAAGCAAGGAGACAATGGAGAATTGGTGTGTTGAGGAGAAGGCCATGGAGGTGGACATCAACCTGCTGCAGCAGGTTGAAGCTCTGGAGAGGAAAGTCATCTCTGCCAGCCTGCAGGTCAAGGTACTGGCAAGCCAGCTCGTTCAGCTTTTTACAGTATAAAAAAGCACCAGTGTTACCAGTTTAAATTTATGTTATTTCAGTTTCTAATTATATGCTTGGGTAGGCTATTGACATTGTCTTTAATATACAACTGTGTTATAAAATATTGTATTGCGATGGCCATATTTCCCTGCTGTGTCTGTCAGGGATGGATACACCCTGAGCCCCAGTCTAACAGTAAGGATCTGGTCTATCATGAGCACAAGCCCTTGTCTTCCTCGGCTCAGGAAAACAAGAGAGAGAGAGACACTGGTCAGGAGGACGTTACTGGCTCTGTAGTGCGGCGGCCCAACAATCCCCTTGACATAGCGGTCACCAGGCTGGCAGAGCTTGAGAGGAACATTGAGCGAAGGTATCTTAAGAGATCTTAAAGTACCACCTTTCAGACAAGACAGACAAATGGCACCCTGCCTGTCTTTTTATTAAAAGTTGCGAATAACTATGCAAGATTCAGCACATTGTAAGGAATAATTTGCATCTTTTTTGCACACCCGACTTGTTTCTCAGTTAAATTGACATGAACCCTTACTTTCTGTGACCTTAAAGCAGTGAGGAGGAGGTGGCTCCTGGGATGAGACTGTGGCGTAAAGCCCTCGGTCAAGTCCGCAGCTCAGCTCAGCTGTCACTCTGCATTCAGCAGCTGCAGAAATCCATTGCCTGGGAACGAGCCATCATGAAAGTGGTTAGTGTCACTTGATTTCACTGTGTCTCTATCGCTTCATCACAGATTTGTTTACATCATTTGATCACACATAATAAAACTTGTAGCTTGTGCTAAAGGTGACCCTCTTATGAATACCAGTCTTACAGGCTGCATAGCTTCTCATTCAGTTTCAAGAAAACTGCAATTTAAAAATACATAACCCTTTTTTAAAAATAAAAAAAACAGTCAAGGATACCAAGGCAAGGATGAATAGATATCTACTTAAAGCTCTGCAGAAAGTGTAAAGAAAGCAAAGATTTGTTAGCAGTCAGTTTACGACACATTAACACCAGGCAAAATCTGTTTTAGATAACACAGTGACAAAGCAACATAATTCACAATAATTGGCTGCACAAAATTGCATAAATCATTAATTTTTATAGTATTGTACAGTATCTCACTTTAACCCTTAAGCGACCAAGCTGTTTTAGTGACTAAACTGACTGAGTGGTGTAATTTATGAAACAAATTTTCTTTGAGTCATAAATTGCCCCACATGTTCACTTGAATATATTTGTATATTTGTAAGTGAACATGTGGGGTATCTTCTTGTTTGATATGTTTATTGACATTTGTAACTACATATGGAGTAAGATGCTAATTTCCCTATTCCTTTTGTTGTTGTTTCCAGCACTGCCAGCTCTGTCACAAAGGAGATAATGAGGAGCTGCTCTTACTTTGTGATGGCTGTGATAGAGGTTGCCACACTTACTGCCATAAACCCAAGATCAATACAGTGCCTGATGGAGACTGGTTTTGTCCTACTTGTGAGTCAAAGGTACATCAATGAGGGATTAATCATGGAGCAGATATTCTTTTTTTGCTATTTATTTTTCAGTCCTCTATTCATATCTATCTACTTGTGTGATGTTTAATGTGGCTCCAGTCTTTTGTGTGTTCTTCCATTCAGGAAAGCGGTCAATACCCTCATAGCAGGAAGCAACAGAGCCGAACAGCTGGAGGAGGGAAGAAAAGCAGCGAGGTAAAGCGAAGTATTAAGCCATCTGTGGTAGGGGAGCTCATCAGTGAGGAGGATGCCAGCAGCAACAGCGTGCCAAAGAAAGGTACCAAGGAGGTCAAAAAGAGGAAAGGAGACGACAGCCCACCCAGCTCCCAGGCAAAGTTTGACAGCCCCATCTACTGTGCAAAAAAAGCCAAAACGCACAAAGAAGACAAAAATGGGCTGGCAATATGCCGGTATGCACATACTCGCTACATGAATAGGTGCTAGAAGCTTTATATTATAGCTTATGTCATTGTTTAAAATTATTAAGATCCCGTGACACTGTACACATCAATCATCTTTGTGGAATCATGAATATATGACAATAAAACATTCATTTTTTTCATATAATTTCATATCATATTAAATCATAGAATCAAGGGGCGAACATAAAACAGGCCATGATGTTTGAAAGTATGTTGAAATAAAATCATATTATATATTTGCAGTGCATAAAGCTCAGTTGTGTCTGCTGTTTGTTCCCTGCAGAGTGCTGCTGGCTGAGCTGGAGGCCCATCAGGATGCCTGGCCCTTTCTCACGCCAGTCAACTACAGAGCTGTCCCTGGATACAGAAAAGTCATCAAGAAGCCAATGGACTTCTCCACCATCAAGGAGAAGCTCACCAGTAACCAGTATGTTTTTCTGTCAGTGTTTGTTTTTAAAGATGTTTTGCATGTTGTTATGATCTGTGTAATTCCTAATTTTTCATTTTTTGATATAGATGCTGCTCACCAAATTAAAACCATTTCTAATTATTACTGTTATTACAGGTACTTAAATTTGGAGACATTTATCATTGATGTGAACCTAGTTTTTGATAACTGTGAAAAATTTAATGAAGATGACTCTGAAATCGGACGAGCTGGCCACAGTATGAGGAGGTTCTTCGACAAACGATGGACTGAACTGCTGCAGTGAACATTTTCCAGTGTGGACGCTACTCTCTACATATCCGTCTTCTTCTTGGGTGTTGGAGACCTTCTCTTCACCTTGGACCCTAAGTCACTACACAGTTATAATAGCAGTAATGTGGAGTGTGAAAAGGACAAGCCAATGCTCTGTGTGCAAATGCAAACAAAACACTTCATGAATTTGTATCTTCAAGTGCAATACTGTTTTGTTTATCAAAACACACTGACTCTTCAACTCAATATTGTATTTGGGAATTAAAGATTTCCACTGTAGGCATTTACTTTTTTATCACCAGTACTAAGTTATACTTCTGTGTGTACTGTATGTGTATTTATTTTCTCAAGTATTTTTTGTTTCAGTCTTTTCAAAGCAAAGACACAGGACTTAAAAATGTTGTATGAACTATAAAACAAATCTGAAAAGCATTATTGGCAGGATTGTGACCCTACAGTGGCCAACAGGACTACTATCTATATGCATTTGTGAGTTCATTGTGTAAAGTGCAAAGAAGGATCACTCACACATGCAGTGTTAATTCTGTCACTGTCACTCAAGTCATATTTATTACATGTTTAGTGTATTTTTACTGCACAGTCTTGATGAAGACTGTATTGTTGCATAAGGGTGATCGTAGCACTTAATCTGAATATCCTCTCAAAGCACTCCTCAGTAGTGTAGTGCCTGACTCTGAGGAGGATGTTTTTCTATATGCAGTGTGTGTACTGTATTTGTGTCCTGCACAGTATACTGTAGGATACATTTGCAAAAGCTGTAATAGAGCCTTTCCTCTTAAATGTGGTGCATAGTGTTTCATTTCCAAGCATTTCCTTCAAACAGAGCCTTGTCAGACATCCTACGGACTGGCGTGAACCCTGCACTGGGCTTTAATCCATCGGGGAGTCAGACAGTGTCACGGTCCGCTGGAGGCGTCTCAAGACAGCCGAAGTCAGAAGACTTGAAGTAACTGCATTTTATTATGAATATTGTGAAATGAGTAGTGACTTTTGTAGGAATATTATTTTTGAACAATGGTGTGGATGGATTAAATAAACCTGTTTTTCAAAATAACACCAGTAAGCCCTCGCTATTTTCACTTTCTACGTTTATTGTCGGTGTTTACATTTTTTCTGAGCAAGATTTTTCATATTTTGATTTCTCAAAATGTTCTAATTTTTTTAAGTATTTTCATCAGTTTGTTACAGCTATAATAAAAAAGCTGCAAGGTCCCATGTATACAGTGAATACATGCATGTACGTGCCAGCATATTGCCAGCCCATTTTTGTCTTCTTGTGCGTTTTGGCTTGTTTTTTTTTGCACAGTAGATGGGGCTCTCAAACTTTGCCTGGGAGCTGGGTGGGTGTCTCCTTTCCTCTTTTTGACCTCCTTGGTACCTTTCTTTGGCACGCTGTTGCTGCTGGCATCCTCCTCACTGATGAGCTCCCCTACCACAGATGGCTTAATACTTCGCTTTACCTC
>VUQI01062402.1:32540-42734 GCA_015106735.1 Paratilapia polleni
TCCCCTTTAAATTTTTTTTTTAATTTTTTTTTTCTTTTTTTTTTATTTTGGTTTGTTTTTTTTTTTTTTTTTGTGATCTTGTTTGTTGTGCATTTGTATATTATGTTGTGCGACCCAAATCAGGTGTAACTAACTGGGATCCAAAACAATGAATACAATTAAGTAATGACTGTCTGGCTTGACAGGATAAGACTGGCATTACTCAGTGTTTTTCTGCAAACCCTGCGAAAAGACCAAAACCCCTCCAAAATGAAACAATGTGTCAGTCCATCTCTCAACTCTCTCCCCAGCCCATTTGTTCCTACTGAACTATATAAATGAATATAGTGTTTCATTTTCACAAGAAGCTAATTGATGTCTGAAAACAAATCACCTCTGCAGTGTTTAGCCATGCTAGACTGAAATATCCCCTATCTTGAAATTTGGTGCAAATATCCTGAACCTCCAGGATTAAGATCAAAAATCTTTTGGTCTGTGAGCAAATACTCTCAAAACAACGACAATCCCATCAGCCTCTGCTGTGTATTAGCAAATGTTAGCACGCTAACATTCTTAACTCTGATGGTAAACAGCACTATCATTGTGAGCATGTCTATATAAGGACTGTTGGATTTAAAGCTAAGCACATAATATAAGTTTAGCACCATGCTGCTAGCATTTTTAAACAAAGCATATCAAAGTGTTTTATAATAAACATAAAAAAGCTGCAAGACAAGTGTAAATAAATAGAAAGCAATATATAAATATCCATGGCACATACTCATTTTGCACCGTATGTAACACTAATCACTCTGATATATTGTAGCTCACAGAAAATAACCTACTTAACTGTGATTTCTGGAATGTCATCATAAGTTCAACTTCACAAAAGCACCAAAAATATTCATTATATGCAGATGACATATTGTTTTCAACATAATTTTTGGAGTTGTTTCACCACCCTTATTTTATTTAATATTTTTGGCTGTGAGCAGACATATGGTGCATAGACACTGGTTACAGCTCTGTAAGTTACCTTTGAATACGGGGAACCAGTTCCAGCTGATTTGAGTCGATTGGATGGGTCAGCTGATCAGAAATAGTGCAGTGTTAGTTCATCCAGCTATGAAGTCAAGCTCAGCCTGCAATCCCAGCAGATCAGATGTTAACATTGCTAGCCTATATCAGCTGACAGCTCATCTGATACTTTTCTATGCATTCAGTAGGCAAATCTCATGTATGATGTGCTATTTAAGCTGCTTTAGCCTACCCACAGTTGCTGTGCATCTGCACACTGCTCTGTAACCCACCTCCACTCCTTTGCTTTGCCTTTTGTTTTCTGTCTGTCTTATTTTCTGTCTTATTCAGTATCAGCGGTGTGCTGGGGTCTTGCTGCTGCTCACCTCACTTTATTCTTCCCATGTATGAACTATACAGAGCTATAATGCTAAGTCTGAAGTACTGTTCTTTTGACTGTAGTGGCCTGGATTGAAGTGCATTTTGTTGAGTACTTTCTAAACTTATAGTAGTGGTTAAAAATTAAAATTTGCTCTAAGAGTAATTAGTCTGTGGATCTGTTTATTAATGAGCATTATTTAAAGCAACAGGATGGTGTTTATAGGACTGACCTGAAAATAAACCAGAAATGGAAGAACTTGTCAGGCAGTGTAAAAAGTAGTTTTTTGGGTTTTTTTTAACAGCACTGGGGCTCTGTGGTGGAGAAATATGCCATCAGGATTTGGTTTTGCAGGCTAAAGTAGGATCAATTTATTGTTAGTCTTTTTGTGGGATTTATTGACAACAAGAAGAATCAACACTCACCATCGTTTAAGCTGTAGAGAAAGGAAATGATGAAAATGTCTTCAAATGTGCATCTGTCCAAGTAATTAAACACTGCAGTCTGTGTTGTCCCAGACTCCAGTGAAGCGCTGACATTTTCATGCTTTTGACACAGTGTTTTCAGCTTCTTAGACTTGGAGACTCAAGATGGTGTCAGCCAGGGCTGCAGAGAGGTGCTCCTGCTCTTGTGCATGCTGGTTGACCGTCATGGGTTACTAGGAATTTAATGGAGCTGAGCTATCATTAATTCCACCTGTGCTTTCACTGCTGTGACGAGTCAAGAATTCTATGGAAGGTTTTGAATCAGCTCAGATTTTAGCATTCTGTATCCAGGAGCAAGCTCTCGTTTTTTTCAGCAGACACAAAGCAGAGCTATTATAGTAATATATATTTAGCGACCTGTTGCTTTAGTTATATAGCGACCTGTCCAGGGTGTACCCCGCCTTTCGCACTGTGACAGCTGGGACAGGCTCCAGCCCCAACGCGACCTTGAAATGGATAAGTGGAAGAATATGGATGGGTGGATATTGTTGTTGGAATACAGTTTTTATTGTCAGTATGAAGATAAAATCACTATAGGCACTATAATACAAACCCAACTCTATAAACCTACGCAGCAACTCCTCCTCAATCTTGTTGTTGGACCAGCTGTCAACGATCCATCCATCCATCCATTGTACAGTATTGTTCCAGCTAGACTTCAGATAAAAGTCTGTCAGCTGACATTTTTTTTACACCCAGTTTTAAGTTTAGTTTTATTTATTTGTTTATAATAAACTTCACACAACGAAAAATTAGTGATTTCAGGATGATATCCACAAACAGAATGTTATGTGTAAGAAAATTTTAGCTGACTTTTTCAGGGTAGCAGAGGCAGCAAGAGGTGAAGGGGAAACCCTAACACATGGTTAGTGTGGTAATGAGCTACACACCCCTTCATCTTCAGGCTTATCCTTCACATGGCCAATGATCGGCGATGGGAACTGTGAAGCTGCTGTGAGGTATCATTAACAGGGCAAACGCACAACAGGCCAGTTTGTCTCCACCTTGTATGATAAATGATGGCCACATAGTGTCATAAGCTACATGCTGTCGCAGCCTGAAATAACACACCCCTGGGTTTCATTTTCTTTCCTCTGGGAGATCACACACTGTATGCGAGGTCAGTATACACACACACACACACACACACACACACCTGAACCCCCATTAAACTATACCATGAAGACTCAGTGTAAGGTTAGCGTAAGATTCATGTAAATGTCCTCTGCATGTTTGAGTGCACATCAAAGTAATTATCACTCCCATATCACAGCAGAGGGGACATGGCCTTTTACTGTGGAGTGTGAATGGAAACTGTTTGTTTGGCAGCAGATATGTTTTGTTGAAGGAGTCGGGGGAATAATCGCAGAGCACTTCCTCGCTCCCTGTTGTGTGTTTTGCAGGAAGGAAGTTGCCAGGTCACTCCAGGCTGCTGCTTGCTGATTGGTCAGAGGAGGATGTGCAGACTTGGCTGTGTGGCGAGGGACTAGGGGAGCTCATCAGTATCTTTAAAGCCAACAACATTGATGGACCAGAGCTTAGCCATCTGAACAAGGAAACAGCGGCCGAGCTTGGAATTGGTGAGGATGGAATATAAAAAACTATCGCTAACATTAGTGTACACTTCACACACACAAACGCACGCACATTGGGATTCGGTGTTGTTGTGCGGATTTACTCCTTGATCCTAAAACACGACAAGCCTGAATTGGAAAGCACGATGTAAGCTGCTTTTATTGATGCTCTGATTTATTTTTTCCCTCCACAGCTCCTCCCAAATAGTGATCTGATTTAGGGGCATGAAGCCACAGCATTTCTGTCTGCTTATACAATCACAAATCACGGTGTGATGACAGTACCCTGCAGGATGACCTTTACCTCAGGAACAATGATAATCCTGCTGACAATAAGATTAGTTCCCTCAGGGTCATCCAAGGTCACAGTGTGGAAAGGCATACAAACTGTAGCCAGAAAATCTGAATCACAACACATATAGCACAGCAGCAAATAATGTACAAATGTCAACATCATTATCTTCATCAAAGCAATTAAAGCAGGTATGATTTAAAGGATTAAATTGTTTTATATGCTATTTAAAAAATGAGATTTACTGTGTTAATAGGTGATATTTAGAGTAGCTGAGTGGATTTTGTTTGCTTCAGACAGAGCCAGGCTCGCTGTTTCCCCCTTTTGTTGTTTCCAACCTTTATGCTAAGCTAAACAAAGATAACTGACTGCATCCTAATTACCACAGCAATAAGAGCGGTATCCTTGATTTCATCTAATCTTAAAAAAAAAAAGTTAATTCTGTAGTTCTGTCTGGAAAATAGACTAAAACAATTATTTTCTGTTGAAATAACACATTTAATGGATTGGTTAATCTCAATCTTCGGTAGAGGTGCAGTGTGAAACGCTTTCCAGTTTCTGTGTCAGCTGAGCATGTTGTGTGGATGCCATAATGCCCAGACATGCTGCCTCTTGCCTAATTGTACTTTGTGCCAGCTGTAATCAGCTGAATCACAATCCCTCCCTTAATCACAGTAAAAACACCCTTTTGCCCGTTGTTGCGTTTGCTTTAATTGGACAGCAGCAGACGCGGTAAAGCCAACTTTCCCCTGCATGCTGCTCAGTAATGCAAAGCATGCCTTATGTCTTTTACATGCGTTTAGTATGGAGGACAGCTCTCGTCATTACCACAGAATGAGGACAGAGGAAACGGCAGATTGCCACATTTCCTGGCCTTTTTGTGCTGCACAACCAACAACTATCATTTTCCATCCATGCTGCTTGTGTAAATGTGTGCACATGCATAGACACTCGCTTGCTCAAGCAAAGTGAAGACACACACAGAGCAAATTGGATTCCAGCGCGTTTTACTTGATGAAATATTCATGAATCTTTGAGTAAGGGGAGGGGGAAAAAGTTCCTCCAATATAATTTGGCATATCTCTGTGGAGACAGCCTCATTCTGCACTTTTATTGTAGCCCTGCATCAAATTATCAATCTAAATGTAAAGTGGACACTATAGTTCTAATGGCTTATGTCTCCATGAAAAAGATGTGGGAACTTAAGGAAATCTTAAATGAAGCATTACCCTGTTAAGTGTAGTTTTTCCATCTAAGAGTCGCTTATTGGATGAGTCAGACCAGATCAGGGGGTTTCAGTGTAAGAAGGCATTTGATTGGACGTTGCAATTTTTCCAGTAGGATCTGAACTACTTGTTCCGACAGCACGTCTATACTGCTGCATCTGCCTTTAAATGTTAATGGTATAAGCAAGTCACCCTTTATAATGTGAACTTGAATCCTTTCCTCCCTCCATCTCCATCTCCGCTTCCTGCTCAGTGAATGAGCGTAAAATTAAGACAGACTCACTACATTTAATTTGCCACAGTAAGTCTCTGGTCCCCTGTGAACATTAGCTGATTGTGAAGGTCTCTTCAAGTTGTTGGAGGTTGATTGTGTCCTATAAATGGATCAAATATTGACAGAATATGGCAACAGTGCATCATGACATATGATAGAAAAAAATCTGAGAGTATATTGTACATCACTGTATCTTTATTAATTCAATTCAAACTAATACACACTCAGCTATTTACAAACCAAACTCCACACAAACTCTCCAGAAGTGCAGTCATTAGAAATTAATTTAAGCCAAGGTTGTATAACATGTTTCAAAAATCCTCTCAGCTCTGAGTTCATGACATCCAAAGTCAGTATTAAGCATCCTTGGCACATCAATCAATGATGAACCTCAATACAGCTCATGAAGACATTTCTTATTCGCTCATCCAGGGCTGTATCTCCCTTTGAGGACACGAAGGTCAAGTCTGTGGTAATTTTTTTTTCTAAGAAAGAGAAAACTCTGCATTGGTTATATAAAATATTTTTTAGGCCAGAACCTTATTCCTGTGCAGTATGCAGGACTGATTGCAACAAAAAATTATCTCCAAATTTGGTGCAACAGTGAATATGATATGTTGTTTTCATACTCTTTCATTTAAGATTTAAATGATTTGCAAATCACTGAATTCTATTTTATTTACATTTCACACAATGCACCAACTTATTAGGAAAAGGTTTTATCATAGACTGTATATAAAAGATGGACATCGCCACTGCCACATTGACTTTAGGAGTTATGCTAACTTTTTAGCATAGTGCAGCCTGCAAGCTTAGTTAGCAAGGTACATCCATAGACTTTCTGGGTGAATCATGCAGACACAGATACCTGCTAACTGGTGCTACATAACATACAAATAAAATACTACTATTTCACTCCCCGAAACCTGAGTGAACATGTCTTGGATGGTCTGCACCACACACAGGGCCATATTATCTGACAAATAGCATTAAAAAAACATCACAAACATGGTCGAGAGTTCCAGTTCAGTGACTCAAATTAGCTGAGGTGACACCTACCAGAGAGCTAGCAGGGTAGTTTGCATACACCTGTTACTTAAAGCAGTCACACCCCTATAAATGCTCAACATTAAGCCTTAACGTCATTAAGGGTCAGTTATAAAAAGTAATTAACCTGTACAACTGACCTGTAAGTTTTTATGAAGGGGAAATTATCTAATTATCTTTTTGGTAACATGCTGCACACATATGTTTATTTCTCCTCTGAAGTTGGGAATTTTATTCAAGTAGAATGACTTGAATTTAGACCCAGCCTCTAGTGGCCACTTGAGGAACTGCTTTTTTTGGCACTTGTGTAGTGGCTTCATTTTTCAGCCTTAGGTTGCTGCTTGGTTTTTATATGAAAATGTGGAAAGAAATACACAGACAGGAATATAAAACTAACAGACACTACAGCTAAATAATAACTGAATAAATTAAATGTTTTTGGGTTGTTTTTTTTTAAATTCCAAATAAATAAACCATAAACATTGCATAAAACAAAACTTTATTTTTGTGGTGTCAGGTTAAATTTCTGTCTGGGGGAGAGGGAACTCATCTCATTTCTAAAATATTCCCAGCATCCTCTTGCTGCCTATCTCTGCAGTACAGACAGGAATTGTGATAAGAAGGAAAATTATCTTTTCCTTTTTTGTTTTGACTGTCTCCATGTTCTAACAAATTCTTCTGTACTTGCAAATGCAGAAAATGTCACTGCAGGTGCTCTCTCTGTCTGAATGAGACCTGCACCTCCATGGCACTGCCATTATACACCGACACACCACTAATCATGTGCGGCTGTATAGGTCATCCCTCCATTTTAGCTGGAGGTGAAATTTGGAGCTGATGATAAATTCAGTGGGAGCTTTCAGTGGGCAGAGACATGCAGCTGTGTGCAGAGTGATTTTCCTCTTTTGGACCTGTTGGGAGTTTTATTTCCAAGTAGGATAATGAGAGATGTTAGCTAAGAAGCCACCATGACACAGCAAGGTGTCTGGCTCTTTGTGTCTCGGCACAGAGTGATCGAATGCAGTTTCAGATTTATCCCCCCCTTTTGTTTTATCTGAGAGAGAACAAAGTTAGTCTGTACAATGCCTGCTGCCTCACTGCTTCAACCCAAAGTCACTGAAAGCACTGAATACCATTAACATTAAGGAGATTTGAGTTGGTCTTTGTAAGGTAATGATAAAGAGCTTTAAATGATGCTAAATGAAATGTTGAGACCAGTCTTTTCACTACATTTGAAGAGTAACAAAAAGTGCACTGCACTTGATATAATTCACCATTAAGGTTGAAAAGGACACTGAACAGCGTGTTGGTTTCTTAGAGTCTGTGGGCCTCCGTGGTCGTCTCCTGAGGAAAATCAAAGCCCTGAAGGCAGAGCAGAGTAATTCAGAAGCCCCAGATGAATTCCTGTGTCCAATCACCAGAGAGTTGATGAAGGACCCAGTCATTGCTGCAGGTTAGTTTACAAATGAAAAGCAGTTTGTCTCTAGTGTCGAAAACTGAATGAAAGGTGGACTATTTTCTGGCACAGCTTCACTACAGCGGTTTTTACATACATTATCTCAGTGCATATATGAGATGTCACTATATGTCTTCCCCACAGATGGCTATTCCTATGAGCGGGAATCAATCGAGAGCTGGATCCGAGGCAAGAAGAAAACCAGCCCCATGACAAACCTGCCCCTGCAGACAACACTCCTCACCCCCAACAGGTCTCTGAAGATGGCAATAACACGGTGGAAGTCAAACCAGGAGACAGCTGCTCATTGTAGCTCGACATCTGATCACAAGTGCTGATTGATGTAATTATTAATTTGTTCAGGGTGCCACTCGGGAGTCAAATCTGGCAAAATGATCAGAATCAGAGAATCTGAGGTCTCAGAAGTCGACTGATATTTATCTGGTAAATAACTAGTTCTTTTTAGCTATACCATTACATAACTGGCAATTATACTACACATTTAAAGAGTTAATCTCTTAAAGCAGTACTGTGACTGTAATTTTTTTAATGTACCTTTGTCAAATAAAGTTGTAAGTGCAATTTAGAGTCCACTTTTTTTTTTTTTAAATCCCCTTTGTGCCAGCAAACCTAATTTACTGAAATTAAGCCTTATTTGGACTGGTATGACTGGTAGCATATGGCTAATGGAGGCTGATATTAGCACTTTAGATCTACAGTATTTATCTGTACAACTGACATCACTTCATAAGTGTTCGACAGCGATTTAGCATTTACCATTATCCAAAAATGGTCACATCTGGCCACTCTGGCTACTGTTCAACAACTGTTATATAAGCTTGCTTCAGTTATTGGGTTAAATTACTGCAGTGCAACATTTTAAAGAAGTTATGGTAAATCTCTTGCAATTGAAAAGTATTCATGAGCAATAAAACATAGCTCTACAATACACTCAGGGTTTTTGTGGCTACAGCCGAACATGGTCTGTTATGACCAACAGTTTGTGGTGGCTAATTGTAGCCTTGAAGTCCTGAAAGTTGCCATGCAAAAGTTGAAAAATATGGCTTAAAAAAACAAAAAACAATCAGATAAAGCAGAAATCTTCTTTGGCTCTCAGTGAAACTCCAAATTAACTGAGATTACTCCCTCCAAAGCTCACTGGCAAAAAACAGCCTCTCTTCACTCACTCCATAGTTCATGACATTTGATGACGTATCTCACCAACAGCCACGAGCCCAGCCCACACTAACCATAGACTGTATGTAAAAGATGGACGTAGATTCTTAGTCTTAAACGTAAAGCCCATGCCAAGTACCTTAAACGCACAGTCTTTCTAATGGTCAGAAGGGGGAGACTCCTCTGGACAAAAAAAAAAAAGAGACCTATGGGAAATCAGCCTTTGGCTGCTCTCAGTTTCAAGTCCTACTGAATAAAACAGTGTGTTCATTTTGTAAATTATGGTCTCATTCAGATTAAAATGGGTAATAAAGCAGAGTATGCTTTAGGGTGGGCCTACCTTATGTTTCACAAGTCACTACTGTGGGTGCAGAGTCCCTCAGTTTCTTAGCCCCGCCTCTTGCTTGACAGTGAAAAAGCACTAGCGGTGGCTACGTCCATCTTTTATATACAGTTTTCTATAGACGATGCAAAGAAGCTAGTAGGTTTGACAAATATACACCTGGTTAACTGGCCCACCTCTATTAAAAGAGCAGCATACAGCAACCCGTTTAAGCTTCCATGAAACATTTGATAGCCACTAATGCACTGAATAAGACCATCCCAGAGAGAACTAAGCTAATCCCAGTGAATTTAGATACACAATAGATGTTTTTGTGTCAGTTTGTTGGCAATGATTATTTTCTAATTGTGCTCTTATGCTGTATTTCAGTTATTCCAGTAGTTTTACTCCACATATTAAAAAATAAAAAATAAAAACACAAATGAATGAAAATTCAGTGTGCAATTATCATTTGTGGCCACAGTAGCTGCTGATTAGGGCGAATCCTCCGTGTCTAATGGAAACAGTCTGACTGGCTGCAGTAGTTTTTAATCTGCCCACTAATATACATGACAAATGACACGTACAGTACAAACAGGACAAGCTATATTAATCTGCTGCATTGCCTTCATCAGCAACCAAATGGCTGAATAATGTTTACACTCCTGTAGAGCTTTATGACAGATATTCTCTTAACCAAATCAGCCTTTAGAATAAAAGTGAACAGAGCAGTTTTTTGTTTCCCCTCAGTGGGTCTTTATTTCTCTCTCCCATGGTGGCTATGGCAAAAATGTTCAATTACAGTATGTGATCACAGCTAATAAGCTCACAATACTGAAAACATGGCAACAATTGCATTTAATGTACATAATAAAATAGAGCTGATGGCACTGAGCCCCCAAACCATTTCTGCTTTTATAGACTTTTTTTTTTTTTTTTTTTTTTTTCCTCTTTAATTTAAATTTTA
>VUQI01062402.1:42754-73148 GCA_015106735.1 Paratilapia polleni
AACCCCCCAAAAATATAAATTTTTTATAAATTTTTTTTTTTTTTTTTTTTTTTTACTCTGTAATATAAACTGCAATTGAAGCATGCACTTAAATCTCAACATTGAGAATCATAAAATGTCTTAGTAGCTGTGCAAAAATAACTATATAAAATATATTGCTTTTACAATTAACCAAGCCATTGGCGCTGTAAATAAATTAAACTAGACAGCAACAACAAGCAGATACAGAAAGAAATTCAATTCAGTGTTAATGGTGATTTTATATAATGTACAAATATATTTAACAAATGTTTTTTTTTTTTTTAGAACCTTTAACACCATTTGAACAACATTGTGCCTAAAACTCAAGATACACAAGTCTGAACTTGTCAATACACTTAACATAGACCTTCACTGAAAAGAAGGAAAAGTACATATTTATATAATATACACAACATGAGGATCTATAACGTCCTTCGTAAAACACAGGAATGCCCATCCCTTAGACTTTCTGAACAATTTCACAGAGAACTACATCTTCCTGCAGACCCATTTATTTTGTGCACACTTTGTAGTATTGTAAATTTAAATTTAAACAGATGAACGAGAGACTTCAGTGTCTGATTTTTAATAAAACTGCAAAGAGCTCAGAAAATGTGTTTGCACTTTGCCATTTTTGGGTTACTGAGTGCAGACTGATTGGAAAATGGCAGTTTTATTCAAATTAAATGAAATACAACACAATGAAGTGTACAAAAAGCAAAGGGGTCTGAATAATTTTTAAAGCGACTATTTCTTCACTCTCAGCACCATGGACAAAATGAACAACGTTTAAACCCCATTTTCATACATCTACTCAAACTATTCTGTAATAACATTAAGCTGTAACTGAATATGTTGCTTAAGCACTTGCTAACTGTGTAAAGTGCTCAATGTCACCGTTTTGATGATCAGGACTGTAGAGTACATGTCCGAATACTTCCTTCAGTGCAATGTCTCCAGCTTGGCTGAATGACGGCGGACATGTTGTCATGTAACAGAAGCTGACAGCCATAAGTGGCAGATTGGGACGAGTAAAATTTGGAGCCTCCTGCACACTGCTTGGTGCCTGAATTCCCAGGAAAGCAAACAGCTTGCAAACTGTACTTCTAACAAGGCTTAAACGTCAGGCTGCACTCTGTCTGGGGTTGGTTAAAAATATGAAACAAGTCCATCTCACTTTAGATTTTTACTTGTGTATGTGTGTGTGCGTTGTGGACTGTAAGAGAGATAAAAGATGCGTGTCTACACATTCGACTCTATAAATGATCGCTTTGGTTTCATTGAAGCTACGTGAATGGCAGGATTATCTCGGGCTAGGCCAGGCTGCTTGGGTTTACTGTCCATTAAAGCATGTGGCATAGCCAGTGCTGGCTTGGACTCTTTGTAACAGTTGGCAGCTTGGCAGAACTTCTCTGCAAATTCCTTGGCATGCATGCCATTTTGTAAGCTACTCATCACCATACCACCCTGAGGTGGTGGAGGTTTGTGCTGTTCCTGGTAAGTGCTCACTGCTTTGCTGTACGACAGCTCGCAGTCGACAGGCTGCAGGCCCACTGCTGACATGTTGTGACACACAAGGCCGTCAGAGGAGTGGTTCATCCAGCTGCGACTGGCTGACTGCAGGCTCTGGTGACTCTGTAAGCCATGGTGTTGCTGCTGTTGAATTTGCTGTTGCTGCTGTTGCTGTTGCTGAAAGCGGGCTGTCTTGTCAGTTATGCCCATGAAGGGCCTAGGTTTGTAATCTGCTGCAGAGCTGGCCTGTTGGCTGTGCTTTGTTTTGTCAGTGATCTTGGTACGAACATCAGGACCTAGCTTGCCGCTGTCTGACAGGCTGCTGCTTGATGCCAGGCTGCTGGTGGAACTGGATACGCGCATACTGCTGCTGCTGCCACCGCCGCTGCCCCCCTGAGATCCCACTGCACCACACATCCCTTCCTTTCCTGGGTCAGTGTGGGTCCCCTGGAGTCCAGGGCCAGAGCAGGCTAAGCCATCTAGGGACAATGCAGAGTGGGCAGACAGCCTGTCTTGCCCCAGACCTTTGGAGCTGTTGCAAATTGAGTAGGAGGCTTGAGAAGAGTGAAGGCTCTCACTTTCACAACTGTGACCTATGGCGGAGGAGGCAGCTGCCAGCAGCATGCGGTTCCCATACAAAGGCTCGTCAGCTGGGGGAGGCAGAGGGCTGATGTCGATACCTGGGCCCGGCTTCAGCATGCTGGACATGTGTCGGCTGGGTAACGGACTGGAAGGAGCGTACTGAGATTTGGCCCCTGCTGAGCGGCCCCCCACAGCACCTCCTCCAGCCTGCATGGAACTCATGTGCTGATTGGTCTTGACAATTTGGGCTTGTTTGGTTGGCTGCAGGACCAATCCCTGTTGGGTCAGGGCCTCCCGGTGCTCACGAGGGTACCTGTGAGGAGGAAGCCTGCTAGGGCCTGGGGGTGAGCTGGGGCTCAAACTTTGATTCTGGTGTCCCACATTGTTGCTGGCAGCTGCTGACTCAGAGGGTAAGACTCTGTTAAAAGGGTAACTGTTCTGGGACCAGCAGACTTCACCTGTCCTGTCATGCTGCACGGCATCATCCTCTTCCTCCTCCTCTTCAAGAATGTCTCTTTGGCCTTCCACACTCCTAGCAAGGCTGTGTTCTGAGGGGTCCTCCTGTCCTTCATCTTGCTCCTGGTCAGACTCGTGGCCTCCTGATGCCTGGCTGGATGCAGCTGCAGCCCCAGCAAGGCCTCCTTTGGTCTGAGTTCGCTGCATCTGTTTACATTCCTCCTCGACTCTAGCCAGCAAACGGCGGATTTCCCGGTTATTGGGGCACAGCTTGGCTGCTTCATGTAGATCAGCTAAGGCTGCTGTAAACTGCCTGTGGATGGAGAGAGGCATTGTTACCAGAAGCAAAAAGAAAAAAACAAAACAAAAAACAAACCCACACATCTACACAATGCTGGTCTGGAGTTGCTGAACCGCTTACCTGCTGCTTCTTTTAGCTCTGGCACGGGCATAGTAGGCCTCATAGGATTTGGGTTTCAGCTCCAGTGCTTTTGTTGCAAACTCCTCAGCCATACCAAAATCCTACAGAAAAAAGCAGAACGGATAAATGACACTCCACCAGTTGTTATTCTCATTTTGCTATGGTGATAATGGAAACTTAAGTATACATAGCTTAGTTTCTGGCACACTTTAAAACGTTTGTGACTTAATTTAGTTTTATGTCAGTGGTTTCTTGCTTTGAGTGCAGTTTTTTTTTTGTCATCACACATTTCTACGTCTGTTTTGTATCACAGACACAAACAATATTTTCCAAACACTATGTGATGGCTGAATGTGACCCATGCAACTTCTCTCTCACACTTTATACTCCCTATGTGAAATGATAAAATACCTGGCAGGCACCCCAGGTAGTTACAGTTATTGTAGAAAACACACAACCTGGTGCTGCCCGTTTCCCTCATATCTTCTGCTTGCTTGCGGCATGTAATTGCATAAACAGCTGGCTCACTACAAAAGTCTTCCTGCTAGACTTGGACTCTGGACTGTAAACAAACTCAATCTGCAGAAACTATTATCCAGGGGGAAAAAAAACCAAAAACAAAACCTTTCAGTTATTCACATTTTCATGATGTTTGCTTTTATGTCATTTTAATAATGTACAGTCCAGATCAAATAATACTTCATTCTGTAAAACATGAGCGAGCTGAAAAGCTGGCACTAGAACTGTTTCACAGGAGGATTTAAGGAGGCTGAGTCACCTACCCAGCACATCTGTGGCCTTCTCCCACCCTCCCTTCCATGTTACCATCTAAACACTAACAAGCTTCCCCTGCCTACACATACTCAAATCATTTCACAGAAATGTGCTGGAGTCACAGATCTTTCCTTTTTATATCATTTCATACTTTATTTTAAGAGATGTGTTTATTCTTATTCTTCTTATATACATACGCTACTCTGCAAAAGTCTTGAGCCACCCCTCATTTCCTTATATTTTGCTAGGAAAATGGGAAATAGGTGCAGTGATTTATTAACATATGTGCAAACATACATGGAAATACAGTATATAAAGGTAAAAACAGAGTTTGTACAATTTTAACAAGCTTGAAAGTCAATATTTGGTATGACCACCTTTATTCTCCAACACAGCCTGAACTCTTAGGGAAGCTTTCCTCTAATTTCTATAAGTAGTCTTCAGGAATAGTTCTCCAGGCTTCTTGAAGGACATTCAAAGCTCTTCTTTGGATGTTGGCTGCCTTTTGTTCTGTTCTCTGTCAAGATGATCCCACACTGCTTCAGTAATGTTGAGGTCCGGGCTCTGGGGAGGCCAATCCATGACGGATTGTGTTCCATTGTATGTTTTTCTATCCAGGTATGCTTTTACTGCACTGGCAGTGTGTTTGGGTTCCTTGTCATGCTGAAAAATAAAGCTGTTGCCAACCAGACACTTTCCAGATGGTACAGCATGGTGGATCAAAATCTGATGGTACTTTTCTGTGTACATAATTCCATCAATTTTGACAAGATCCCCAACACCACTGCCTGAAATGCAGCCCCAAACCATGACAGAGCCTCCACAGATGGCTGTAGACACTCACTGTTGTACCTCTCTCCTGACCTCCTCCGTACATAGTGACGAAGATTTGAACAAAAAATTTCAAATTTGGATTCATCGCTCCATAAGACCTGTTGCCACTGATTTTCACTCCAGTTCTTGTGTAATTTGGCATACCTCAGCCTTTTCTCCCCGTTTCCCTTCCTTCAGAATGGCTTCTTGACAGCCACCCGTCCACTGAGACTATTTCTGATGAGGCTTCGGTGAAGAGTAGATGGATCAACTGAAGGGCCAGATGCATCTCTCAGGTCCTGTGTCAGGTCTTTGCTGAATTGTTTTCATATTTCTTTAGGACATGACTTTCAGATACTGTTCATCTGCTGTACATCACTTTGAGGCCTGCCACTGGTTTGTTTGTCCACCATTTAAATTGGTTCTTTGCTGAGTTGTCTGTTATGTGTTGACACAGTACAGGTTCATCCCTTGAGTTAGGTGCCTTTTTTATCCTTGAATGATTCGTAGGTCAGTGGTTAGTGGCTTAAACAAAAAAAACATTCCTCTGAAAATGGTCAGGTACAAGGGCTGGACTGAAAATGAGTGAAAAAGCAGCCAATGTCCAAAGAAAAACTTATTACAAGAAAGTCTGGCCCCTTGGAAGCAAAATATAAATAAATGAGAGGTGGCTCAAGACTTTTGCACAGTACTGTATATCAATAACAATATTATTACACATTAACAAACAAAAGTCATTGAAGAATTGTGGCTGTGGAACAGAGGAAAAACAACATGAAGGAGTCTTGCGAGACTTACATTGGTTTTCCTGCGACAGCGGGAAAGATTGAGGTACAGGGAGACCCTCAGGTCTTTAAATGCCTTCAGGTCATCACCAAAGCCTTCTCTGGGAAATTTCCTCAGGGCGTACTGGTACCTCTGGGCTGCCTCTTTCATCTTCCCCTTCTGCAGGACACATGGAGGGCAAACACACAGTGAGGAAGAGGAGAGAACCAGAAGGAGAAGAGGAAAATGTGGGGGAGAGAAGCAGGCCATGGTATCCACCAGATACTCCCACAATAGCTGTTCTTTGGCTCAAGCCCTCCCTTCTCATCAATCACACATACAACAAACAGACAAGCTCAGATAAGACACACACACGCACAAACAAGTTACACATGACAGGTTTGTCCTTTCTGTTACAAACTCAATCTGTTAAATGTCAGACATCGATCATGGCACCTTTGGTGAGTGGTGTGGAACATGCACATCAATTCATTTTCTACATTTAGCTAAGCTAGAAAAAAAGAGGATCATTACTTTACTGTGCTGAACTAAATTATACTGCTAAACTCCTTTTCCTTTCATAAAAAAACAAAACAAACAAACAAAAAAAAAAACAGACATCATCTGATTGCTTTTGTTTTTGGTAGTCATGTTTGTTTTTAAGTAACATTTCATTAATAGCAAAATCTTCTTTATAGTTGACAGGAAGTAATTTCTATTTCAGTTACCTTGTAAAGTAGGTTCCCCTCCTCCATCAGCTTCTGAAGGAGGATGATGAGGATATCAGGCTTTGAAGTAGCCATGGCCCAAGCAGCGTTCCCTGTGGATGCAGAAGGCATTTCATGGTGCTGTTTTCAGCTTGAACAGATGGACGCTGTATTCTCTTTAAATTGGTACAAGGTAAAGTTACCTAAAGATTGTACCTGATCGATCATAAGGAGATGTTCTGTAGCCTTAAGTTTATTGAGGGCAGTTAAGAGTTAGGAGGGAGAGAGTGAAGAGAAG
Source organism: Paratilapia polleni (assembly GCA_015106735.1). Lineage (NCBI taxonomy): Eukaryota > Metazoa > Chordata > Actinopteri > Cichliformes > Cichlidae > Paratilapia > Paratilapia polleni. The sequence continues at coordinate 49,104 of VUQI01062402.1, forward strand.
AGAGGTCATGCGACAGGAAAAGGTTGTTATATGTAGTGAAAGGAAAATGTGTTACAAAGTGCAGCGTGACAATATACAATTATGACTCACTTAAGTTGAAATGGCGTCATATTTTCAGCAGTAAATGCATGCCGACTGCGCTCAGAGAAAATTTAAAGGTTCAGCTCTAATTTTTTTTTTTTCTAAGACACCAGAGTGCACTGAAGATAAGCCGCAGACACATAGCTTTATGAATGTCATTTGGGTGATAAGTCACATTCTCAAATTAGCCAAGTAGCACATCAGGGAGAAATGGGACCGACATACTCTTTATGGTGAGGGTACACTCACACACAGACTAACACACATACATGCAGTGAGCGAAAAGCAGGATTGGAAACAGTTTTTTCACGACATTCCCCAAAATTTGTCTGAACTTATTTTTAGTACCACAAGATACAGAGCAGGGCAGAAACAAGCTCAACACGGAGACATAACAAATACTCAGTCTTTCAGTGTTTACTGAGACATGAAAGTACTCTGCAGGCAGTTTTTAGGGACCGCAGGAATAAGATGTACAAAGGATGTTGTACAAACTGGCACTGTGTTTCTGCACTCACTATTATCAACTTTACATGCTGGTAATAAATATTAAAAAAATAAAATTTTTAGCAGTTCTACCCTTAGTCATAGCATTTTTTAAATTTTTTTTGGAAAGCATTCTTACCCAGCTTGGCTCCTTTCTTCAACAAAGTCACCACCACCGATGTGTTTCTACAACCTATGGCCCGGTCCAGAGGCCTCATCCCACTATGGTCCACATGCTCTATCACTGCTCCTCTTTCCACCAAATACTGGACCTAAAAACACATAAACAATGCATCCGCAGTCAAGAGTGGAACTAACACACCACAGTATGTGTTCAATAATCTCACTGGAATGTTAATTAAGACTAAATAAAGATTGGGCGTGTGGTGTTTTTGTGTCTCCAACTAAACCAGAGGGTGTGCATATTGGCATATTTTCAACAAATTTAAACTAATTTCACTCACAATCTCTGCATCTCCATAGAAGGCAGCGAGGTCCAGCGGAGTTCGTCCATTTTTGTCTGTGTGGTCGATGACCGCACCCTTCTCTACCAAAAACTGCACCACATTCTTATGTCCTTTTAAACATGCCCAGCTCAGGGGCATCAGTCCCTCCTTGTCCATCGAAGTTAAAGATGCACCTTCGAGACAAACAGCAGTCATTTCATATGAACACACTGCTATTACAATCAGCTAATGGGCACACACTGCTTTGGTGCATGAACTGGGGGGATGTCTTGCGGTTGTATTGCTGCTGAAGCTCACCTTTAGAAAGCAGAAACTCCACAGTACTCAGGTGACCCTCACAGGCAGCCACCATGAGTAGCGTCCTGCCCTGCTTGTCACTGATGTTAATGTCAGCACCGTGCTCTAACAGCAGCTCTGCAATCTAACAAACAGGCCAAAAAAAAAAACAGTCAAATTAAGTTCAACTGTACAGAGCTCACAGAAACAGTTAGACCAGGTGTGGCTCTAAGGGCAGGACATACAATGCAATCAAATACCACACGTTGGAAAAAGACTCAGAAGTAGAAAAAACCCATCGTGTAACTGTAGTTGGAAGCGGTGTGGTTATTTGTAACAGATGACTGGAACAAAAGAACCACTCAGAAACTCTCACCTGCCAGTGTCCCTGCCTGACCGCACAGAACAGAGGAGACACCCCCCGTCTGTTGACCTGCTGCACCACCGCCCCCTGCTCCAACAGGAAGCTGCACACCTCCATCTTCCCTCGACCTGCTGCAGCCGTCAAGGCTAAAGTGAGAAGAGAAGGGGACATACACACACACACATTTATCAGAACATATTTACTTAATGTATTGGATAAGAAACACTTAGAGAGGACACTGTATGGCAAGAAGATGAAGTGAACATAACATGCACAGTACACAGTTTGCTGTTAATAAGAGGCATTCGATGTCTTTAGTAACCTTGAAGTACTGTATATGGAAACGTGGGGCTTAGAAATAGTGACTCCAGAATCTCTGGAAAAAATGTGCAGAAGCAGAGAAATGTAAGCTACAGTGTGGTACTAATTACGTTTAAATCAGATAATTATGTTTATGCTTATTAAACTCATTAAATTCCTGCCTCAAGTTCCCCCGGCCTTGTACAAAGAGATGAGAATTCAGTCATTTCATGCATCAGCAGACAAACATTAGACAAGAAAAATCAAACAATTCTGTTAAACACCCATTCTTGTTTATGTTTTGTATCTTTTTCAAACTGAGATTAACTGGAATTAGCCAATTAATTTTAAAGAAAAGGAAGCTGAATACTGTATTAATTGGTGCTTGTAAAGAAAAGAGATTCTTGAAGTGTTGGATGCTTACAGTTTGTCAGCAGATGGACTGGTCTTAAATGAGTGCTGGTTATCCAAACAAAGTGGGATCCAACGTAAGAATCGGAGCAGCTTTGCTCTCACACTGAACTCAGAGATTTAAGGTGCCGCTAAGCCTTCGTGTCTCTCTGACATCATCCATCTGGATGAACAGTTTTCAGAGCCAACCCAACCCCACCCTCCATCTGCTCAAAATATGGATATCCTCTCACACTGCATGGAGCAGAACAATGACTCTAACCAGCTAAACTTAGGCTGTGCTTGTTCTCAAGGGAGCAACATTAGCAACACTGGGGATAGTACTGGTCTAAAATGAACATATAATCAACAGCTCAGCAGCTGTACGGTTTATGTTTGAGAGCAATGCTTGCTTTTACACTTTTTTCTTTGAAGTTTTTCATGCTTAGAGACTTTCCCACATATTGATGATAGTATTTATTCAAACCTTCAGAGTAACAGTTTGTTTTTGTTTTTTTACAGAAGATTATCAACATTCCTACTCACAGAATAAGAAGCTTTTTCATTGTTTCAGTGTGACTTACAAAGATATCCTTCCTTATCTTGAAAGCTATTTCTCAGGTTTGTTTCAGCCCTCTTCTTCCTGCTCCTGTAGACCACCTCCAAGCCACCTTGAAAGTGCCTTTAAATCACTTTGATAGGCTTAGAAGGTAAACATATAATAACCCTGTTCCTCAACCAGGCTGGTGAAGCTCAAGACACAACAACAGAGAGGTCATGACCTGACATTTTAACCAAAGCTTTCCAGACAAAAGAAAACAGGAACCTTTATTCCAAAAAACGACAAATGCCTAACAACAGTTTCTGACCGTGGTAAAGAACATTTCAGTTTGTGCTTGCTTAGTTTTGTAATAGTTTCAGAACAAGAAGTGTTCAGGAGTTCATTAAAATCTCATCTAATTTCAATATTTGACAGAATAGCAATTAAAAAAAAAGGTTGCAGGAAAATTATGAAGGACAATGCAGACATTGGGTTTGAAAAATGATCACTTGGTTTGCCTGGGGATGAAGCAGATGCTAAATTACATTACAGGAGACGCATTTCTAAAGGCAAATTTTGCCTCAACCTCTGCGGATATGCACTCACCGGACACTTTATTAGGTACACCTGTTAGTTCAACTTAAATATCTAATCAGCCAATCACATGGCAGCAACTCGGTGCATTTAGGCATGTAGACATGGTCAAGACGACCTGCTGAAGTTCAAACTGAGCATCAGAATGGGGAAGAAAGGTAATTTAAGTGACTTTGAACGTGGCACGGTTGTTGGTGCCAGACGGGCTGGTCTGACTATTTCAGAAACTGCTGATCTGCTGGGATTTTCCCACACAACCATCTTTAGGGTTTACAGAGAATGGTCTGAGAAAGAGAAAATATCCAGTGAGCAGCAGTTCTCTGGGTGAAAATGCCTTGCTGATGCCAGAGGAGTATGGCCAGACTGCTTCAAGCTGATGAGAACAGTAAGTCAAATAACCACTCGTTACAACCAAGGTATGCAGAAGAGCATCTGTGAACACACAGCACACTGAACCTTGAAGCTGATGGGCTACAGCAGCAGAAGACCACACCAGGTGCCGCTCCTGTCAACAACAGGAGTGGCACTTGCACGCGCTCACCAAAATTGGACAACAGAAGATTGGAAAAACGTTGCCTGGTCTGATGAGTCTCAGTTTCTGTTGCAACATTCAGATGGTAGGGTCAGAATTTGGTGTAAACATGAAAGCACTGATCCATCCTGCTTTGGATCAACAGCTCAGGCTGCTGGGGGTGGTGTAATGGTGTGGGGGATATTTTCTTGGCACACTTTGAGCTCCTTAGTACCAACTGTGCATCGTTTAAACAGTACAGCCTGCTTGAGTATTGCTGCTGACCATGTCCATCCCTTTATGACCACAGTGTACCCATCTCCTGATGGCTGATTCCAGCTGGTTTCTTGAACATGACAATGAGTTCACTGTACTCAAATGGCCTCTACAGTCACCAGATCTCAATCCAACGGAACACCTTTTAGGATGTGGTGGAACAGGAGATTTGCATCAATGATATGCAGCCGACAAATCTGCAGCAACTGTGTGATGCTGTCATGTCAATATGGACCAAAATCTCTGAGGAATGTTTCGAGCACCTTGTTGAATCTGTGCCATGAAGAAATAAGGCTGTTCTGAAGGCAAAAGGGTGTCAAATCTGATACTAGCAAGGTGTACCTAATGAAATGTCCAGTTAGTGTAATTTAAATTTACTCAGAACTTAGAGAAAAGAAATTATTAAAATCTCTTCTTTAAGAGAAAGTTTGTAAGTATAACTTAGTGTCTGGCTGTGTTTCTTAACTAAAGAGAACTTCCTGATTCTTCTTTAACTGATACTGTCCTGGTGGTGGTCATCCTACAACACATTACTCTGGGGCTCTCATTGCAACTGAAGAATCATTTTGTTTGATATCATACACAATATAGGGAATAAGACCACAAAAACACTAAAGCTTGGCTTGTGTGTTAGACAAAGGATTTAAAGAAAGTCAACACGTGGATCAAGTTAGGATGGATGAATGGGTCCCACAAGCGTTTCACCCAGGAAACTGGGGTTCATATAAAACTAGCAAAACTGATTTTATATTTTTAGATTGAGGTGACCTCTTTTCAGGTGAAGTTTGGTAAGGTTTAGCCACCACAAACACTTGATTATGATGATGGTTTCGGTTAAAATATGCTCTTTCTATCAACCTCGTGTTACAAAGCATTTCTGGAACTGGCCACCATACTACCAACAGAGTAAATCCATCGTATGGGAAACCATTCTGAAAATATAATATAAATCCTGACTTAAATAAAAAAATATTTTAACATTCAACTGTATTATTGGCATAACAGGTGCTAAAAATAAGTACACAGAAGTACCCATTATCTACTACATTTGCCATTAGAGAAAAATATATAAATATAAAACAAAAAATTGCTTTATGCAGAACAACAATGTTGGTGGTCCTTGCCATGAGCCAGTCCTGCTTACAACAACAAGAATGATTCTTTGCAGGTAAATTACCTTTCTTTGCATAACAGGGAGGTGTTTTGCATCCTAAGAGGGGACTTTAAAAGACAGAGTTTGCACAGATGTACAATCCAATCTTCTGTTTAAACACAGGAGACAGCAGGTCTATTTGCATCGAGATGTAATACTCCATTGAATTTTAAACATGCCATAAAATTTCACAGGTTGTTATCAGAGAATTGTTTCTGAGGCAACAACAAAAAGCCGATTTTAAAGGGGACATCTAAGGACTTTTTTTTTTTTCTTTTTTCTCCAGTTTTGATGTTCTCGGCATCACAGCACAAAAATTGGATTATTAAACCTGCAGCTGAATAGCAGAAAAGGGATTTAAATATTGCTCATTGCTAATAATAACTAAACTCCTCTACAGTGCAGCTTCTCCGTACTCAATTTATGTCCGCAGCAAAATTCCAGCTTTTTTCAAGCATGACCCAGTGGAGACAAATCTACATTATGGCCATATTTGTGTTTACTGTTGTTTACTAATCTATTTCCCCTGAATACAAATGAGGCAGGACCACATGTTAAATGAGTGCCAGGAGGGTGCAAAAATATTTTAATTCATGGTCATGTCAAGGGGTTAAGACTCACTGTGTTTCAGAAGGTCAGTGGAGCCACAGCTCTGCGTTGGCCTATTGCTACCTGTGACCTGCTATTTCATTACTTTAGGAGGAATAGGTGAGGTGATAGCAATGATTTAACATCCACTTTGTAAAACGAGCTGAGAGCGAAACACTGGACAGCCATATGTTCTATTGAATTTTACTTTGCTCCAAGAGCATCTAATCTATATTTCAGAGGGACGGATCTTTGTCTCAGGCCAGGACTGCAAAACTGTCTGAAGTCCTGAAGTCATTTAGGAGAGAACATGCACCAGTTAGCCACACTTTGGACAACCTCTCCACTCAAGAGGCTGACCTACATTTCTTGGAGCAAACTTTTAATGCTAAATCCTGCTGGCTTAGAACTGAGACACAAAGAGACTAGTATTAAAATTCTCCTTTATATCTATTCTGCTCTGAATAACACCGTTGTTATTTGGACATTTACAGCTCTAGATCACTTAAGTCTCAGGGCAGACGTTCACAACATTTTAAAAGTGGCCAACGTTTTAACACAACCTGCACTGATATAAGGAATACTGTAGCTGTAATTACATTGCATGTGTCTCACTCTTACATATTGTATCAGTATTTTTAGCATCCAAAACAGTCAATGAAAAATAAAAGCACAGTTATGCTGTTCATCCATCTGTATTTAGCATTTCAATTTCCCGAAAAAATTACTTTGCCATGACTGTAGTACACTTATCAGTACATCACTCTTAGATAACATAGGCATCATTTAAAAACAAAAAAAAGGATGTATTAACACATTACTTATTACATTTTAAAGTAAAATATTATCTCTGTAAGCAAACAGTAGTTTGTTAAACTGCTCATTACATTACTTTTGAGTTACTCAGCAACATTGCCTGAGATGCCATGTAATTGTGAGTTAAAAATATAAATCTTAGATCCAGTACTCTGCAAAAGTCTTGAGCCACCCCTCATTTCTTTATCTTTTGCTAGGAAAATAGAAATTAGGTGCAGCGTTTATTGAAATATGTGCAAACACACATGGATATACAGTATATAAGTCAAAAACAGAGTTTGTACAATTGTAACGAGCTTGAAAGTCAATTTTTAGTATGACCACCTTTATTCTGCAACACAGCCTGAACTCGTAGGCAAAATTTCTTGTAATTTCTTTAAGTAGTCTTCAGGAATAGTTCTCTAGGCTTCTTGAAGGGCTGCTTCAACAATGTTGAGGTCCGGGCTCTGGGGAGGCCAATCCATGACTGATAGTGTTTCATTGTGTGTTTTCTATCCAGGTATGTTTTTACTGCACTGGCAGTGTGTTTGGGTTCATTGTCAGGATGAAAAATAAAGCTGTTGCCAATCAGATGCTTTCCAGATGGTACAGCATGGTGGATCAAAATCTGGCGGTATTTTTCTGTGTTCATAATTCCATCAATTTTGACAAGATCCCCAACACCACTGGCTGAAATGCAGCCCCAAACCATGATCGTATTTTACAGATGGCTGTAGACACTCACTGTTGTACCTCTCACCTGACTTCTTCGTATATACTGACAACATTTTGAACTAAAAGTTTCAAATTTGGATTCATCCCTCCATTAGACCTGTTGCCACGGATTTTCAGTCCAGTTCTTGTGTAATTTGGCACACCTCAGCCTTTTCTCCCCGTTTCCCTTTCTCAAGAATGGGTTCTTGACAGCCACCCTTCCACAGAGACCATTTCTGATGAGGCTTCAGAGAACAGTAGATGGATCAACTGAAGGGCCAGATGCATCTCTCAAGATCTCTCATTTCCTGTTAAGGCTTTGCTTTATTTTTCTTTTGTGTGTGTGTGTGTGTGTGTGTGTGTTTGTTGAGGACATGACTTTCAGCTATTTAAAAGCTATCTACAACTGTTCACCTGTTGTAGATAGCTTTTAGGTCTCCCACTACTTGTTTTATCCTCCACTTGTCCAATTTCCTCAAAATTTTAAGGACACACTGCACACCATGACGAGATATGCCAAGTTTTCAGGTAATAGCTCTTTGGGAATCGCCTCGTTGGTGATTTTATTTTATTTTATGCCCATCAAACTGTTATGTTTGGCATTTTTCGTAGATTCAGCTAAAGAAATGGGAACAAATGATGTGTTTTTGTGACAGGCTGCTATAACAAAGTGCCTAAAGATACAATTTAATTTTTTTTTTTGCCAAGTTGTCTATGTGTGGACACAACACAGGTTCATGCCTTGAATGCTTGAATGTTCAGAGTCAAGTGGCTTAAACAAACAAAAAAAAAAAAATGGTACAAGGACTGGACTGAAAATGAGTGAAGAAGCAGCCAATGTCCAAAGAAAAAGTTTGAAAGACCTTCAGAAAGCCTGGAGAACTATTGCTCAAGAGCACTTCAAAAATGACAACAAAGTCTGAATCCTTGGAAGCAAAATATAAAGAAATGAGGAGCGGCTCAAGACCTTTGCATAGTACTGTACACCCACATGAACAGAAATCCCTATCCTAATAAGTTGGACATACATAAAGTCTTTCCCCTTCATGTCACATATTATATATTTGAAATAAGGTGTATATCTCAAATACTCGTAAGCTGAAGACAGTTTTGCCTTGTTTTTCTCTCTCCTCCATTAACCAATGTTAGTTGTTATGCAAGTGATGATGGTAGCTGTCTTATACTTGACAGCCACCTTCTGCTTTTCTGACTTTATGTTGTTTCTTGCTGCGCCACATGGCTTTTTGCTCCATTTCCTCACTTTCAAATGAAAACAAACTGTCCCTCAGACAGAAGGACACACTTTAAAAATGTCCAAAGAAACCTTTCAGAGAGACGGTTAAACTACTACAGCCATCAGTGCCCATTAAAGAGTAAAGAGATTATTCATTAATACACCTTCTAAATGTAAATGTATAAAACAGAATGTGGAGTCCAAACTGTTGTTTTAACATAAAGCACCAAGGGAATACTGCTGCTAAAATTCAGTGGGATGATTTTTCTAAAAAAAAATCCTGCGTGGACCGAAATCCAAGCAGAAAGCTGCATGACAACAGTAAGTAATGCTTTTACCAGAAAGTACAGCACGGGAGGACTTACAACAGCCATTAAAATGCACACACATTTGGGTTGAGCGACCTCTGCATCAAACAGAGAGCATTACTGTGGAGAGCACAGATACAGGACTTTCCACTGCAGCATTCAATTACAGCAGTGTGGTTCAGAATGCAAAAACAGCTGGTGATAGTACAAAAGAGCCATGTAACGCAAAAAGATTGATGAGAACATACCTGTCTCTCCCCACAGAGTGTCATGACTATCAATTTGCACAGCATGCTCATTATTCAACGCCAGCAAGCCTCTCACAACCTGCCAAAAAAGAAACTTAGATTAATGGCATGCTGTTTCAGCAGAAGATATCAAATAAACCTTCAAGATGTTACAGTATACAAAATGCTAATTTTTAAAGCATATTAACCAGAAGTGGGGGATCCAATAGTTGAACTTTAACAGGGTATTGTTCTACATGCAGGTTGACTTCATTTGGCCCAGTTATGTTATTCAAATTCAGGCCTTGGGATCCAATTCCATCTAATGAGGAAGCCAAAATAAACCTTGAGTCTGCATCTCACCTGGGCAGCTGAAAGTGCTGCACTGTGATCGATTGTGAATCTACATGCAATGTTGAATAGCACGTCTGACTTTAACAATCACTGAGAACACCATGTGCTCATTTTTCATTTATTTTTTTTTTTATCTATAGTTCCCTCTGATCTTTGAAAAATTAGACATTCTTTGTGGAAGGCTGTGGTGAAAACATGCAGGAACGAAAAGGTTTTGTGCTGCTGTTAAGAATGAAAAAACAGGATCCTACGTGGAGTGGAATTTTTGAAATTTACAGTAAAGTATAGGTTTCGTATGTGTGAGCCAATGGCACATTTTCTCTTTCAAATACATTTCTTTTGTAGCGAGTTACAGTACACAAAAAGGCATTTGTTTCTATGTGTGCAGGGGCTTCATGTATCAGGTAAAATATATGAATGTGTGTCAGTCAGACCTGTGTGTGCCCCATGCTCGAGGCTGCAATCAAAGCCTGCTGCAAAGCTTTGCTCTTCAGAGAGCAGTCCTGCTGCTGCCCGTCAGCACTCCATTCTAGCTCCAGCAGGTACTGGATAATCTCAGGGTGTCCTCGTAAGGCAGCATGGACCAGAGCACACTGACCACTCTTATCTACATGATCAACCTGGCAGAAATACAAGATTCTTGGTTTTAATAAAGAGAAACACTGAAAACCTCTGAGGCAAATGTGTTGCTTATAACAGCTAGATATCCACAAAGGTGGCCATGAAGTCAAATGTCTGTGATCGTAAGAAAGATAGTCACAGCAGCAGAGAGTCACAATATTAAAGGTCCTTACCTTAGCCCCCTTTTTACAGAGCAGCATGAGTAGTCCCAAGTGTCCTGCAGCGGCTGAGAAGCAGAGGGGGCTCATACCGTTTTCAGACACAACATCTACGCTGGCGCCAAACTCGAGCAGCAGCGAGACAATTTCCTGGTGGCCGAGGTGGCACTGGACACAAAGCACTGGTGCATTGTTCAAGACTTCCGTGCGATAATTCACGTTTGCCCCTCCCAGCATCAGGAGACGGCTTACCTGATTATACAAGGGAAAATAGTGTGTTTGAACATTGGTATCAAAGTATTAGAACGAACTTGTATTATCCTGCAAAGAATGATATTTTCAATTCAATTAAATTTATTTATTTATATAGCGCCAAATCACAACAATAGTCTCCTCAAGGTGCTTTATACTGTGGGGTAAAGACCCTGCAATATTAGAGAGAAAATGCCAACAGTCAGACGACCCCCTGTGAGCAAACATTTGGCAAGAGTGGGAAGGAAAAACTCCCTTTTAACAGGAAGAAACCTCCAGCAGAACCAGGCTCAGGGAGGGGCAGCCATCTGCCGCGACCGGTTGGGGATGAGGGGAAACAGAAGAGAGCAGAGGGAGACAGGACAAAAGGCACTATGGGAGAGAGACAGAATTTAATATTAACTAATGATTAAATGTATTTGTTTTATTGCATTTATTTAAAACTGCATGCAAACTGAATTAAAAATAAATGTGGTTCCCTAAAGAAGAAATCTAAGGACTGACATTAACATGCTACCATGCTGTGGTGCTTTCAAGATGAAAATCTGACAATTATTTTACTCTTTATGCACTAAATATACCTCTTAAAATCTGAAGTACTACCCATGTTTGACTCATGTGACTCAAAGACTTAACTGACTAATTCAGGAAGCAGGAGAATTGTTTCCGTTTCTCATTTTATAGCTCATACAGAAGCTCATACTTCTATTCTCATCTTCAGATTTTCCACGAAGCAAAGGTCAGACACCAAATCAAACGGCCACATTCTAGTGAATGCAATTATCAAGTGTGGTATTCTCTTTCATTAGGAGTAAATCAATAATAAAGACTTAGCCAAACAGAACCAAAGAGTGAAAGGAGTATATGACGACAGGAGATGGAATTGTGTGTTATTTGCTGGATCCTCCGTAGAATAAATTAACTGTGATTCTCCATTTTTTCCCCAGAGGACAGAACAAGGTCATTTTGTAAATGTCTGTTTGAGTAATATTACACATTTACACAATAACTCACAAACAGACACCAAGTGATGGAGCCCCCTCTGAAACAATAACACTAATGGCAAAGAAAAATGGAGGATAATTTTTCTTCAAGCCAGAATTCATCATTGTGACATGATAGCCTTTCCAGGAAAGGCCAAACGATTATCTCCCTTCGAAGCACGACTAGAAGGTAGTATATAGGAAGTTGGCTCATGCTTAAAGCTTATTAAGATTTACCTATCAAAATATAATTAGAAAAATTAATATAAAAAGGACGGTTGCTAATAACACATCCTTCCCTGCATCGAGCAACAGGTAGGAATTAAAAGTGTAATTGAATATCTAAACAAATAATGCAGCCAGTTAGGAAAAATGTTAGAGCAGAAAAGTTAAATGTTTGTACAACTTCCTGTCCCCATTTATGCTTTAAATTTTCCATGTTGATTAAAGAAAAATGAGAATTATAAGAGATACATTTGGCTTAAAATTGCCTAATACCTGTGGATAATAGGAAGTGACTATACTACTCAATATACACTTAATGTAATGGACAATAAGTGTTATTTAAATGTTAAATGAAAAATGGATACATAAAATAAAACTAATAAAACACTGTGTGCAAATTTCTTATTCTGTCCCACTAACAATCAAAGAAGCACTTCAAAGAAAAGCAAGCTGTTGAATTTAAGATGCTAGAACCAGATGCTAGAACATGTAGGCATTTCAGGTTGTCACTAATTAATTTCAATTTTTTTTATCATCAGGTAATGGGCTGATTGTTCTGCATCCAACCGACACACAGGAGCTAGAGAAACACGAAGCAAAGGTTTACCTTGACATTAGGCGTGTAGAGGTTCCTCAGGGAGGCCAAAGCTGCAGAAAGGCCGTCAGCGCTGCAGCTTATCCACAGAGCCTGAAGCACACTGGATGACACGCCTGTTTTCTTACTCAGACCCTGCACACACATTGATGCATAAATTTATGAGTAAATACACAAACACGCACATGTAACACTAGTGAACCTGAGCTGCACAAGCTGTCAATGTTTCTGTCCACATCCCCATGGCTTATCCCCTGGCGAACCATTGTCACAATGCATAAATCAAAGAAAGCGAACACCAGAAAATTCCTGCAAGGGATGGGTTTTAAATGAAGAAGAATGCATAGACCACGTAGGTTCCATAGCTATACCTTGAAGATGTGTGCTTTGAGTATGTGGTGTCCCAGCTCCATTGTCTGCTGCCGATTCAGTTTCCCCTCTTGGCGGGATAACATGAAAGCCATGAGAGCGTGACCGGTCCTGGGTTAGAAAACAAGAGAACAGACAGGATACTCAGCTGTCAATACTAGGAATGACTGTTCCTCTGCTTCATATAACATGAAAGTACTTGTTCATTCTGGTGATGATGAGAAGCTTGGCATTGTCATGGAGAACTATTGTATTCCATGCTGGTGTGAATAAGCTAAAAATGTTTGGCAATGACCCCTCTGAACAACAGGGGAAGAGTGTCACTCAGGCACTAATTAATGCAGAACTTCATTAAAAGAGCATGCATGATTGCAGATCACTTTGATCTGGATAAAATCCTCTCTAGTTGTGCCCAGGCACAAACAGAGAGGGAGTGCAGCAAGCTTTTGTCTCTCTGTGCATCTCCTGTGCCAGACTACAAGCCTTTGTTTTTTTAATGATGGAACTGGAAGGCTGTGAATGACCAGAATATGAAGCTCGGCTCTCGTCCATTTAGAGGCATCACTGTGTGAGAAGAGGTGAGCAACAGGGGGGAAAAAAAGTGACATCATTCAATTCATGAAGTGTGAATGACTGAAATCTCTAATATGTTTGTGGCTCAAGAATTTCAATAAGGTAGCACTACTGAAACAGATAAGTCTGTCTCACATGGCAACATACATTATGCAAAATGTATAGGTCAGTATTTCCCTCACAATGTTTACTAAACAGGGTGAATTAGTGTGAAGCTGCACTTTAAAAAAAAGCACTGACTGGGAGTCCAAAGTTATGTAGGTGATCTACTAACAATGTGCAAATTTATGAACACAGATGCAGCAGTTCATTTCACCAATGACCAATGCAAGCTGCCAAGACCAGCACAAATTAGTGGTTCGCAAACAAGCAAATGAAGGAGCGAGTAATCCACTAACAACACTTGTGTAGCTTGTTATTTGAAATTTGACTATCATAATATAGTACAAGCATATGTGAACAACGAGGGAGAGGCAGTGGAAGGAGAATCGATATGTTCTGATACAAGTGTGAAGTCTGCAGTCAGGCATTTGAACTTGGACGGTTCTTTGGATGAATCCTAACAGCTTCAAGGAGCACATGATTTATCTACAGAGGTGCTGAATTATTACAAACAGTTTCACTGTATAAAGGTGGATTCTGTTTGTAACAGATGACCTTTCGAATATGTATGCAAGTCATATAATGAACTTACTACAGCTGTGCCATGTGCTTAAATCCACACATTACTCTTATCTTTTCTGCATGCTGTGTGATGCTGTGGGTATTTTTGTCTAGTCAAATGAAAGATTCGGACACGTAACCAGCTGACAGCAACAAACAGAACTTCAGTAAGTCTAATGTCTTTGCAAAATCTCAAATTACATTCAGTGACACGTGAATGGCATTGTTGTAAGACATGGTCATTAATCTAACATGCTTCACATCAACAGCTGTATTCTTACACGCATTTCAAAATGTTGTGCAATAGATTCATTATGAGAGAGAAGGAGCCTCAAAGAAGGAAAACAGCCTCCATGAAATTTGATTTATGACATTGCATGGCTGCGTATGCAAACTGCTGACTAAAGACATTAGTTTAAAAACAGAGGCTCTGGTGCACTGTGCAGTGTTTATTATGGAGCAATCTTTGTGCAGAAATGTGGAGAAAAACCTAAAACACTGGAAACCTCCCAGCTCACTGTTAAAATCAAAATTACTGCGTCTGTTGCATTAAATTGAGGGCTAGAAATAAGCAGGACTTAGCTTTAAACATTTTGGGTGACGACCTACAGGATGGACCTCAAGTTTTGGCATCACCCTTACAGCAGTCAGACACCTCTACACCTTCAAACAACTAATTCAGATCCACACTGAGAAGCACAACTTTATGCACATGAAGTTCAAGCAGTGCTTTCAAACAGAGACAAACTTATAGTAAGCAATGACATTGCTTTGATTTCTGCCACTTTATCATCAGCAGGATTTTATTTAATTTTTACTTTCCCACCGACTACTTGAGGTCTACTTGTGTTGCTTTTCAAGAATATTTTCCAAATGCATTACAGACTTGTAATATATCTGTAACAGAAGCCCACATTCCTAAAGGAGAGCCGCTGAGTTACTGCATTAGCTTACAAAGCAAAGGACTGACCTGGGGTCACAGAGGAAGTCTGTGCTCTCTCCATCAGCTCTCCACACCAGCCACTCTCTGAAGGAAGGGTGACAAAACATGCGCGTCTTGTCCCGCCGTTTGATGAGAAAGCATGAGAGCAGTTCCATGCGCTGTTGAAAGTCCTCCCATTGCAGCTCCCCTTGGATGAAGCCCGCATTGATGGCGTGGAACAGCTGTTCGTCAGTCAAAGGGTGCAGTGAGGCAAGCGCCACGTTGAGGATGGGCAGCGAGCGCTCAAAGGCTGAATTGGTCATGAATTTCATGTTACACTGTAACTGGTAGAGTTCAGCCAGCGAAACGGGCACAACTTTATAACTGGCACTTTTGATCACAAGGTGGCCTCTTTCAAACAGATCCAGGGTGAGTTTGAGATACAGGTAGGACCCTTGGCTGCGGGAGATCAGGTGGCTACTTAGCTTGCTCACTGTTATAGGATCGGCCTTGCCATTCAGGCTAATATTGTTCATGATATCCTTACTGCCATTGATACGATACTGGATATATGCATTGAGGTCATTGCTGATCTCTTTGTTGTCAGAAAAGTCATCCAGGGAGATCTTGGAGAAGGGGAGGAGGCTGGTGATCTCCTATTGAAGACAAGGCAAAGACAGACAGTGACATAAGGACATAAGCACCTCTGACGTAGCCCACATTAAAAAAAAAAAAGAATGTACCAATAAAATGTCGATATACACACAATAATGTAATTTTGTACTTAATCTCTGCATTATAAAGAAAATTGCATTCCTTATTACAACAGCCAACAAATACAAAAATTAAAGCCAAAAATATTCTTCGCATTCTGAGCTGCCATTAGGGGAAAAAAAAAAAATCTGCTTGTGTACATTATTTTCTTTATTTTATTATTTTTTTTAATCAGAGGAGTTTCTTTGAGCAGTAGGGCAGCAAGCATGCTGAGCTATCAGGCCAAAGCAGACACTTGTTCCTGTTCGAAATGTGGCTATGAGGGAAAACAGGAGTGGGGAAAGTGAGTATTAAGAGGCAGGGGATGGATGGGATGGTAGCTAGCAGGCAAGCAGAGGTCTGAACCAGAGCTCACATTTCAATCTATGTCCCAGGGGTTGGAGAAATCAATGCACCTTAATCCTCCAATCCTCTGCCTGTCTGAGGCTAGAGAAACATTGCCTCAGCGAGATAACACTTTTCTCTTCCTCATCATGAGAAGGCACAGCAAACACACACATACGCACAAACACATGTATCCACACATGCACAGACTCAATAAAACGTACTGAACATAATCCACAAGATGGGCGAAGTACAAACAACACCTCAGAGATTGTCCAGATATTAGTCTGGCAAGCAAGGGCCAATATATCGAACCTCTCCTCCAAGGTGAGATCCTATTTGTCTGTTCAAAGCACAAAACAATAGCATGACAATTTCATCTCTATGCACAACTCTGGTTCTGTGGTTGCAAATAAGAAGCATTTCATGCCATCATATTTTCTAGCCTCAACAATGCTATCTTGATTATTCTTCCATGATTCATTTTTCCTATGCCTCGAGTTAGTCAAGCAGTAAGATAGATAAGCTTTATTTATTTACTGAGATCCAGATCTCTTCTGCAAGAGACACCTGACAATAAATAACAAGTACACATGTACACACACAATATTAGAAATATCATCTACTAACACCTTAAAGTCAATCAGTTAGTGCCTCTAATTTCAAGCTAAGTAGCACCTCATTCCAACAGTATGCCACAGAGTTTCAGGGTTTGTATTCTGGAAGCTTAGACAGGGCCTATAAACACATACACAGGTTTACTGATGGGTTTTAGATACCAATGATGACCAAACTTTTCATACAACTTACAGAGCTGAGTGTAACCATTGGATACAGTGTAAACAGTTGGTGCTTTTGATCAGAGAAACATATATATATATATATATAAAAATAACTTTTGGAAGAAGTTGGAACCATCATCATTAGCTCGTATTTCAGGGTGATGATCAAGTGATGCTGAAATTGCATGCTCCGCCAATAGAATGCAAAGCAAAAGCAAATCAAGTGCTCCCTAAATCAGCACCTGATCAGGTGCCCGCACGAGCCAGTCACAGCTGTTCCTGCATCGTGCAGCCTGAAGTCCCCTGGACTAGTCTGTACGAGTAATACTATGTTAAAGACAGCTATACAAGAAAATTCAATTATCTGGCACTGCAAAAGGCGAAGAGCTTGTCCCTCGAAGCAGATTATCATCATCCGCTGTTTGGAAATACTTCGGATTTAGCGCAAATGATGTTAACCAGAAACAAATCGTGCAAAGAGTGCTGTAGAGTTGTGTCTGTGCTGCAAAGCAACACAACTTATTCAACCACCTGAAAACACACCACAAACTGCAGCATAATTAATGCATGAAGGCCAAGAAAAACAATGCAACGGCTGCCGACATGAATCGTCCAACATCAACTCAGACGTCCATAAAAGCAAACCTGTACAGTGCGTCTTTGTATCCATCCCGCTCACAAAGATGAGCCGAAATCATAAATGCAATTTGGCCAAAGATATGAGTCCATTAAAGACAGTGAGTAATGAAGGCTTCAGGAAACATTTTAACATGCTGGACAAAAGATATGTCATCCCCTCATACAAGGATTTTTCCAAAGTGGCAAAACTTGCGCTGTACGCAAAATGTTGCAGGGGAAATAGAGAGGGATCTCACAGCTGTCAAGTACCTTGATATGAGTTTTATTCATATCCATCATGCATGTACAAACAATGGAGTGAAAGATTTTATATTTTGCTTCTATTAGATGCGCTTGGGTCAGGTTTAAAAAACACCTTAGTTGTCTGCAAATATGTTTTAACTAACAGGAATGTAGCACAATGTAAAGGTGAAAGCTGTGCCTCTGGGTTTCTTTTTTTAAGTTTTGGTGCAGCCTTTTTAAATTTTATTTTTATTCTAAGAGATGCATTGAATTTAGGTGAATGAGGAGCACTCATTTTATTTTGATGCAAAGATTTGTGCATTAGCAGGAATGTAGCACAACATGGATTTTAAAGCAGTGTTCTGTTTACATGACAGTGCGATAAAAACATTTTTGTCACTACAAACAATGAAAGTTACGGGTAACGTTGCGTTATACATGCCTTCAACCACACGTCTCCTTTCTAACACAACTATTATGAACACACAACTCTGATCACAGTGACCACAATGTTGTCATTGTTTTTGCTTTGTTAACATCCAGGTGGCTAAAACGTCACGCTAGGAAATTCACAAACACAAATTCCCTTTCATTAAAAACTGTTTCATTGTGTTGATCAGACCTCATTACAACATATATGTTGCGTTGCAGTGTAAATGTATTACCCTGAGTGCAGCCAACTGGGGCATTCAAAAATCGTTCAATGTCATAAACATTAATAGAAGTGTATAAGAGGTGAATACAAAATATCAGTGTTACAATATATTGATTTATCTCACTGACAGAGCCTTGCCTGAATTCTTAATGGCTGGGCTGAATTCACTATATAGTACAGCGCATACTGATTGACAACACTCAAGGCCTGACTTCTGACTGAGCATTAATAACTTAAATTCTAGATGTCAGTCAGCAACCACATTAATATCCAAGGCTCAGTGCTTTTTCCCCAGCAAGGAAAATAACCTGTCATGTGGTTCATCAGTAGTGTCAAAGCCTCAGCTGTCACCAGTGCAAATTCAACACAAGCCCAGAGCATTTCTTTAACTGGTCAACCTAGTGTCACCAAGCAAGTCAGCTCAAAGTGACGGACTGCTCTCTCCTGCCCTGCAGGTCATGTGTCTCCATTCTTTCTTGAATGCTTATAAATATGCTTGACTCTAGTGAGTAGAATATAACAAGCAGGAGCAGCTCAGGAAACACCTGTCAAAATGTACAGGGTCTGATGTCAGTGAGTGTCTCGAGAAGTGACAGCATATCCAGCTAGACATTTGTCACATTCAACAATGGCACTGAAAGAATTTTGAATTATTACCTTACCAGGGTTGTTACAATAGCAGGTTTTCACTACATGATTACTGCAGTCAGAAGAATTCAAGATGTATTAATATCAAATATCCCAGTCAATAAATCAATTTTTACAATGTTACATGGATTGGGACAATTTAACACAGGGGCAATGTGAACTGGGTAGGTGCAGGAGGGCTGCTGGTTACATCTGGTATATATTAAATAAATGAACACCATTACATGTAGTAGCACCAACAAAGTGTATTAATGACATTAAAACATCCAAAAAGACAAGACTGTAAAAACACTATTCATTATTAATATTAAAAAAATCAACACTTAGTTAAACCAGCATGAGCAAATGTCATTCGGTTTGTATACAAAATATAATAATAAAAGTTTGGCGTGTCCAAACATTTGACTGGTACTGCATCATATCATGATAAATATCAGTCAGACAACCCACAAGCATAGGGCAAAGTAGCGCATTTTAACAGAGCAGCTAGCGTTATCTCAGAGTGCTTGGAAACCAGAAAGGAAAGGATAAGTGCAGACAAGAAACTGGTAATTAAATTAAGAATCAAGCCCTCAACAGTTCACCTGTATCCAGCGCTTCAATCAGCAACATAACAGCCTAACTGCACCTGTGTGAGTGACTTCATTGTGGGAAGTGAGTCTCAGTGTGTGAGAGAAGTAGCTGCAGCAACAGAAACGTGAATGCCGTTAGCAGTAGTTACTTTAATCAGCCATAAAGTGCGTAGATAAGATGAGTAGTCACTGAGAGGGAAGAGAGAGCGATAAATTGAAAAGTGCATCTGTAACCATAACTCTACTGGATTGTTTAACTAAAACTAAATTTGTGTTTTTCATGCAACATGAATTGTTCATTTTTAATCATCACCAGTATAATGCAACATCCTTAAATCCGACTTTAGCTGACTGTAACCTTGAATATTCTGTCATTTGAACAACCTCAGTGCTGCGCTTTATAGGTTCTTGCTTACCAGCAAGTTGATTCGGACAGTGACCACCAGTTTAAGCCAGGACGGGAACTTGGAAATGATTTTTGTGATGAAGGAAGCAATGGTGTCTCCATAGTCTGGTTTGTGGAACTCAGCTTCATTCAGCCCATCTATTAAGATTATGTAGTCCTCTTCTGGAATTCTTCGCTCTGCAAACACATTCACAAAGAACAACAATGGTAAGACAATGTGCACTGGGGTAAAGCTTGTAACAGTATTAGTTAAACTATAATACCATGAGGTATTATATACTGCTTTATATTCTATGTAAATCTGCCCCTTTCCTGTGAAGATTATCTGTAACACCAACCATGGTTCCAAGAGAGTTTGTTTTTTGTTTTTTTTTACCTGCAGAGGTCTCATTTGACCTACAAACTACTGACACTATAATTCTAGACCAGTACATTTTGTTTCTTGGAGATCTCTGGAGTAGCATGCAACTGTAGGAGTATAAAACAGTAAATGAGCAAATTAGGACACAACCAAATACGTCCACAAAAATTAAATACTGCAATATAAGACTACAATGTTTTACCTTTCCGCAGGTTGGCTAATGGTTCCAGGACTCCCCTCCGGAAAGCAGCCATGGGATCTTGGACACAGGAGCGCAGACTGAGCATGCTCTGGAGGTGGGGCTCTTTCAGCAGCAGCTCCCGGTATGCACTTAGCTGATGTGCTCTGCACAGCAGGGCCGCAATGCTATGTACAAATTCCGGCACCAAGCAAGTGTACGTGTTATCTGCCTGGCAATAATGATAAGCCACCACCTGTAAGACAAAGAAACAGGAAGAAATACAAGTGAAGGCATTGTTTTTGAGAATTAGAAAGAATTAAAAACGTGTGAATTACCTCTGGCTTCAGTGATTGATATGCAAAGCTGGGAACATTCTTTAAACTTTAAAGCATTTACACAAACCCACAACTCTGGTGACTAAAAAGCAAGTAAGATGACTCAATGAGTGATGCTTTTTAATGCCTTCAGCCTTCATAAAACTACGTATTTTCTCCTGAATGCTGAAAAAAAATTTTTTTATCCATTCCATTTCACACAGAAGCGATGATGAAGTAATTGGGCAATGGCTAACCACCTCAGAAAAGCTATAAAAAGAAGCCAGTAGATCCCGGGTGGAGCTCTAAAAGAAGACCTGAGCAGGTTGCTGCAGCATTCAAAGGAGGTCTGATTTAAAAGGAAAGAGGAGGGACAGAGGTGAAGAAGAAAGAAAGCAAAATTCCCCCAGGCTATATGACTGCACTAATTACAGTCCAACCTGGAGGAGCTGACACACTTCCAGTGGCACAGGAGGAGGAGCAGGTGATCGGCTCCTCTGATGGCTCTACCTCAGCTGCTGCTGCTTATCGCTCCATGAAAAGCAATGACCAGCTTCTAGAAAAGTTACTGACCAGAGCCTCAAGGTATGAGACTTATTTTTAACATTTAGTTGTGCTTTGAATAAAATGTTTTGGACCCAGACTTCTCCCAAGTCATTCCACTCAGATCTAAATGTGTATTTATGCTTCCTTCTTCGGTAAATAATGGAATTTAATTCACATGGGCCAACAAAGCCACCACAAAAAGCTGGTCCAAAGTGGGCAATTAGGAAAGGGAGAGATAAGAAAGGACCTTAAGACTTAGATAAACAAGTATAACTGAATGACCTGGATGCATACAGCATTTTCTTGTTTTAATGTCAATAAATCCTAGGTCTAGAACTAGATTCAGTAAGGACAATATGTGACAGTCAGTCAGAGAGAAGAGGTACTAATTTAAAACAAAACAACAACAACCACTGATTTACATATCTTCGCCCAAACCTGTTAAATGTTACAACAAAGATGATATAACAAAGCAACAGAGGGAAGGCATTCAATACAGTAAATTCAAGTAGCCTGCTGTGTGCATGAATACAACTCTTATTAAGCACCTTACTGCAGTGATGATTTAGTTTAGTATACAAGTCACGCAGAGAACTGCCTCATCAATGAGCAATACGAATCTCAACACATGATGATGCAACACTCTGCAGTCAACCTGCAGCAGTTTATCTGCTGGCAAAACAATCAATGCATTTTGTGAAATGACACCTAAAGGTGTGTCTCAATAATAAGAATAAGGCATAGTGTGTAATAGCCTCAGTGCTCCCGTTATGAGACCACTTTTAAATCAATGATTAAAAAGGACTGGCAGAATTTGACAGAAGCTGTTCAGTGTTGCGTCACACATCACAGGAACAGAGCCCCTGTGAAGGCGCCTATTGGAAACACTTCTCACCATAATTGGCTGAAGAAATATTGCTTGAATTTCACAGACATTTACATGAGCCTCACTGCATAGATGTCTGGTGCATGAACTGTCCCATTGACAGGGTCACTAATTAGGAGGCATCCCTGACAGGGTAAGAGTATTAAATCCTAAAAGTGTTAGAAGGACAACAGGTTGTAATCAGTGCCATTAAAGACAGAGCAGAATCAGCACCAGTGGAAAAGGTCCTTCAGAAAGCTGTCACCCATTAAATTACCTTGCAGCCTACCATCACAACACTATTCAAATCAACTAAATAGTTTAGTGGATCACAAATCTTCTCTGAAAAACAGTGGTTCCCAATCATCTTTATTAGAACTGCTAGTACGCAACAGCAGTGCTACAGTCATTAAATGCTTCTGATGCTTTTAGTCAGCTATGAATATTTCCAAACTGAACGTGCACGTATTGCCTGAACACTCAGCAATGCTGTTTCACAAACACAACAACAGGTGAAATTTAGAGGGTAGATTTCTGCAGAAAGAGAGCTAATAATTATAAAACTAAAAAAGGGCTACAGACAAAAATTCCACACAACTAGACAACGTGCACTGAGAGTGGGACATTTTAAACTGGAACAGTGAAGACATGTCTGCCCACTTAACAAGTCTGACAGAGAAAGATGTGCAGAAATATGCTGAATGTCTGGTATGCATGTTTGTTTTTTTGCTGCCAACTTGGTCAGAGACAAGTGGTTAACAACATTACTGACAGTGTGGGGGAGTAACAGAACACATGTAATAGTGTTACAGTACAGTACTTTATATCCTGTGGAAAATGTTGACATGCTCATTCAAGCAAACATTTAATCTTCTTCTAAACACTGCTTGCAAATAACATCACAAAGACAGTATTTTCAGTTTCTGCACTTAAAAATGTGCTTTTTTTTGCAAACCTTACTACAAGAGAAACATCAACAGATGGAATATTTGTCTGTCAATAAAGTAAGCACACCCTTGTCCTCAGAAGTCAGTGTTGCCCCCTTTCATGGTGTTTTGAGGATCATTATCACCCACTTCTAGTTCAACATTTGGACAGGCGGCCTTACGTTATCTTTAAGCATCCCTTGATATGATGCAAGATTCATAGTTGAGTCAATGACTGCATGAAAGGACTGGTTATCAACCAGTGATTAATTGGTTCTGGTGCCGCACTGGTCAGTATTGAAGTATTGATAACTGCCTAGACAAACTGTACTGCTTTTGTAACCGACCTCTAATACTGACGAAGCCGCTCGTGTGACATCTTGTTTGACGTCAGTGTGCGTTTACATTCTGTACTCAGAGGTCATGGCTGACAGGGCAGAACATTCAAAAGTGTGGGCTCACTGTGGGTTGTTGCTCCCCCAGGAGGTTCGAATCACTGACGACTAATCTGTAACCTACCATTATTCTTATATACAGTTTTATGTGTCATTTAATGGAGTATATCACTATTATCTGTAGACACTCTTAAAGAGGAGCTTCAGAAGACAGAATGAAACAGAATGGGGGCACTTGGTGGCACAAAACCTCACTCTGTGTTGGATTTTCTTTTAAGAAAAAACAAAATATCCATCTATCAAAAAAAAAAACCTATTACAAAAATTGCTAAAATGACATTTTTGATCCAATGTGCACTCCCCACACACACACACAAAAAAAAAAAAAAAAAAAAAAAAAAATTCAAACCCCCCT
>VUQI01062405.1:13666-28395 GCA_015106735.1 Paratilapia polleni
AAATTAAAAAAAAAAAAAAATTTTTTTTTATAGAAAAAAAAAAAAAAAAAAAAAAAGAAATTCAATTAACTGAGCCAATAAGCCGCATTAATCAGTAATAAAAATAAGAATTTATCAGTGTAATTATATTGCTATGGCTGACGTTCTTCATAGTTACACTATCTTACACACTGCACATCACTGTTTCCATCAAAAGTTTCGATTCCTTCAATAAGTATCAGTCACATGCTATACACCTGTACCATATATCAATATTATTTAATTTGTACACATAATGTACATCAGTATTTTTTATTAATTGTTGCTGCTGGTAAATGTGGTGCCAACTATGTCAACTTTATATCAGTCCTATCTTAAAATAATAGCTAAATTGCTAATTATATCTATCAATATTAATCTGAAGCATGAATAGGACCAGTAGGAATGTAACTTAGTACATTTACTTGAGTACTTTACTGTACAGAGGTACTTTATTTAAGTATTTCTATGTTATGCTGCTTCTACCTTAAACTTCATACCATTTATTTAAAAGTTTTAGTTACTTATTATTTTGGTGAATTGCATTATTATAGATCAACCTACCCAGCAATATATAAGCAATTAAAATCATCAACAGCTGCAATGATCCAATAATATAATGTGTATGATACTGAAAAGTGCATGAGTATGTTTGCTTTAAATACTTTAAATATATTTTGATTATACAATTTGTTAACTATTAAGATACTTTATACTTTACAGATACTTTACTTAAGTTAAAAGACTAAATGTATTATGTATTTTTCCACTTTGCAAAACAATTTACCAACACAAAATTATGTTTAAACTCTTTTGCAGCACCACTTTATAATATGATTAATCTGTAGGAGGACATGGGGCTGTGCATGAGCCTGTAAATCATGTCCAGTGTTTATTTTATTTATTTTTTTACACCATTTTCTACACTGATTTTATTTCTGATTACTAATTTCCTGTGGGAACCCTGCCTTGTTCTTGGTGCCACCCCATTTCAAAAAATCCTGGAAACTCCCCTGTACTAAACGAAAAAATACAGAAAATAGTCAAAAAGGTAGACCCACATACATAACATAAATATACAAACACAAATGGGGGTAAAATTCAGAATCTGTATCAATAACTCATACATTCATTCTAACATACCACACAGCAATACAAGTAAATTTCATATGCACAGCATATAGCCACACATGCAACAAACATGTAGTTATTTACACCACTGATTTCGTTGTTTGTTCTGTTCACAAACATGGAGTTTCCAGTATGTTATTTCTAAGACAATATTAATTATAAATCCAGATTATAGCTGCTAATTTGTGCCGAAAGTGCGAGAGTGGATTTTCGTGCGGGCACTTTTGTGTCGAATCTGGTGTTGACGAAGGAAATATACGTCCGCGAACGTCACTCATTAGAAAGATACCATGGCATCCATCAAAGCCTCGAAAGAACAAAAATACGACCGACAGCTCAGGTGAGTTTAAACAACGGCGTAGTTTGCACAAAGGAATAATGTCCCTTTAGCTAAATGTTGTAAAAGAATGGCGTGAGAGGCCACAGCAGAAACAGTGTTGCGGCAGGAGAGCTGATGCTAGCTAGCGTTAGCGTGCTGTGTGTGTTACAGTTGAAACAAGCACCGGTGAGCTATTACATTAGTTAGCTGTAAAATTGATATAATGGGATGCTGCTTTTCTGTCTGGGGTCCTCCGTCACCCTGCTTTCATTTATATGGGATCATCTTTTTAATGGTTTACGAATGTAACGATACAGGGCTGTCGATTCGGTGGAAGCTTTCCTACAATCAGCCAAGTCATTCTGGCAAAGTGGCTTACTATGTTTTTAACAGCAGCTGAAGATGAATATTATCACTAGATGGCAACAAATGTCCGTGTTATGTTGTCTCCTTTCAGGCTGTGGGGTGACCACGGCCAAGAAACACTGGAAAATGCACACGTTTGTCTCATTAACGCCACAGCAACTGGAACAGAGATACTGAAGAACCTCGTACTTCCAGGTGAACTGATGTGTCTCTGTGTTAGTGCTGCAGGTGCTGATGAAAATATCCATCTGACTCAATGAATTGTTTTCTCTGTCAGGTATTGGAGCATTTACCATAGTAGATGGACACACAGTCACAGGGGAGGATGTTGGAAACAAGTAAGTTGCAGGTTTTTTGTTTTGTTTTTTTAAGCCTCTTTAAGCTTAAAACTATTTTATATCAGTTTTACTTGTGTGCTTGCAGCTGACCTGTTAACCTTGTCTTGCAGCTTTTTCCTTAGCAAAGACAGCATTGGGAAGGTATGCATTGCTGGCATAAGTGTAATTATTTGCACACAGACACACAATTTCCAGTTTGTTTCCCTAGCTGTCTGTCTTTATGGAGGAAAAATGTAGTTTATTTGTATATATGTATGAGTTCTTAGTGTTTGCGTTGCAGAACAGAGCACAGGCTGCCACTGAACTGCTACAAGAGCTGAACAGTGATGTCTCTGGAAACTTTGTTGAGGAGGTTGGTATTGTTTCCGTTCCGAGGCAGTCTTGGCTGTTTCTCATCAATATGACAGCACGAGTACACAAAAACTACTAAGCTGAATTTCATGTAACTTAGTGCCAGGGCTGTACCTGAATATTCAGCTGTTTTTATATAAATCTTTTGTGTAGGTATTTGATTCACTTCAGGATTCTTTTTTTTTTTTGTTGTTTTTTTTAAATGTACAACTATACACTATTTCAGCTTGTCATCTGTCATCCCCCTCACTAACAGAAGTTCACCTCATTGTCACAAGATTTAACAGCTTTTTTTCAAATCAATTACCAAGTGAAAAACCTCTGAACTATACTTATATGTATGGTGAATGTATTAGACAAGATGCACACATTCACTTTTTGGCCCAGATGCTTTCAAAATGTTAATGTTTCAGTGGGAATTTGAAACACACTCAGTGTGTACAGAGTTGAAACATCATAAGAGCTATGAATACAACATATGGTTTGTAAATTTATTAGTCAGTATTATCACTCTGATCCCTCTTGTATTTTCTGTCACTCCTGCAGAGTCCAGACAAGCTTCTCGACAATGATCCAGAGTTTTTTCACAGGTTTACCATAGTCATTGGTGTCCAATTGCCAGAAAGGTATGAAACTGTTAATCTTTGCATTCATTTAACATTGTAACAAAGAGTTAATGAAACAAAACTGACAATACATTACTTTTTTTTCTTTTTTTTTAACATTCATATACACTTATTGTGGGGTTTTCCACAGAAAACTACAGTTGGTCTCATTTTAATATGAGTTTTTTTCCTTTTATATAAATTGTTTTAAACTCTTCATTCAGAAAGTTTTAGGACTGGCTTAATTTTCTCATTTGTCTTATTTTCTGTCCAAATATCTTCACATCTGTCAAATTCAACAGCACATGTTTGAGGCTTGGCTCAGTCCTGTGGAGTGCCTCTGTGCCTTTCCTAGTCTGTAAAACCTACGGCCTTGTTGGCTACATGAGACTGGTGGTGCAGGAGCATACAGGTGAGTTGCTTTTAGTAGCAGTTGCCTTTGTTTAAGGTACATTTTTTTACCATTATACTTTCATAATTACATACATTTTACAGTCGTGACATACTTTATTTGGTTTTAGAAATGGAACTGTCTAACTCATCAATTCACTATTCTGTGATAAATTAACATGTCATGAATTACACAATATATTTAAGAGTATTGACACGATAGTGACTGCCTCTCTCTTCAGTGATTGAATCTCACCCAGACAATGCCTTGGAGGATCTAAGGTTGGACCAGCCTTTTGGCGAATTTAAGAACCACATTAAGTCCTACGATCTTGACAGCATGGACAAGAAGGTGTGTGCTTCATATGCGCATGAACATCAGTGCATTCAAATGATGCTAGGGTTACACATCTAACATTCTGCCTTTCCATTCTTTATTTAATCTGTAGGATCACAGTCACACGCCGTGGATAATCATTGTTGCTAAGTACCTGGAGAAATGGCTCAGTGAGGTGAAGGATTACATTTTTCTTTGCCCTCTCTAGTGGCAAGATGTCTTACAAACACTCTGCTACTTGTACTTATTCACTGTATTTTACAGTGTTGCTGTACAGATGAATGCAACTCTGGTTTTGTTGTTTGTTGTTGTAGCACAATGGCCAGCCACCAAAAAATTACAAGGAGAAAGAGGCCTTCAGACAGCTCATTCGGGAAGGTATTTGTGGACCTCTGGTTGTATTTGCTTATAACTCCAGTGGCTTTGCTGTTCAATCATATGTGAGACTTCTTATTTTTTTTCTCTTTCAGGCATCAGAAAGAATGACAATGGTGTCCCTGAGGATGAGGAAAACTTTGAGGAAGCTATTAAGAATGTCAATACTGCTTTAAATCCAACCAAGGTGCCAAAATTGAAATGCTCTTGGGTTTATTAAGAGCTGTCTTGTGCCCCACACAACATATCTAATTTTTAAACCCCCCCAGTCGGTCTGTTCTCATAGTTAAGTCTATTGACACTTGTCTTGTCATGTCTTTTATTTCTGCAGATTCCTAGTTCTGTTGAAGACCTCTTCAATAGTGAGCAGTGTAAAAACATCACAGCACAGGTTGTAAATTTTGTCCAATCTGGCCTATGAAAAGTACATATTTTTATATCTTTGCTTTTTAATCTGTAGAGTATTTATTGTATGTGCATGTTTAGAGTCCGTCCTTCTGGGTGATGCTGCGAGCTGTCAAGGAGTTTGTCCACAATGAAGGAAATGGAAGCCCACCTGTACGTGGAACCATCCCCGATATGATTGCAGATTCTCAGAAGTTTATCAACCTCCAAAATGTGTAAGTGAGGGAATATGTGGGTGATCATTGTGTTTAAATGAATGAGAGCAACAGAAATGTACTCAACAGTTCTGTATCTCTGTTCATAAAGGTACAGGATTTGGTATTTGTGGGTGATTTGACCTTCATTTCTGTGTTTTATTACAGTTACAGGGAAAAGGCCTTGCAGGATGCAGCAACTGTTTCTAAGCATGTAGAATTTCTGTTACAGTCTGTTGGAAAGGTATGAAGCAAAGCCATGCAATCGCTGAAGAGGAGTATTTAGTTTAGCCTCATGCCTTTGATCAAGTCGGTAGTGAGCTTAGATGTCTGAATATAATTCTTAATTAAATTTATATCTAGTATGCTTGAAAACAGTGCAACAGGTCAGACTAGTTTGCTCTGACTAAGAAGTACTTAATGTGATGTTTAACAAAGCGTTTTCAAAAATCTGACATTATATCTCCTGTCTAAACTATTGAAATCCAGTAAAATTTGTTCAACAAATACAAAACCCTCTTACTTAAAAGTTTGGACGCTGTGTAAAATGTAACTAAAATTAGAATGCAACGATTTACAAATCTGATAAATCCATATTTTATTCACAATATAGAACATATTGAAAACCCATCAAATGTAGAAACTGAGAAAATTTATAATTTTAAGGAAATTATTGGCTCATTTTAGTTTTGATGGCAGCAACATGTGTCAAATTTTGTCGGCCCATCCCAACTTTTTTGAGATGTGTTGGTGCCATCAAATTCACAATGAGCTACTATTTTTTTCATGAAATTGTAAAATGTCTCAGTTTAAACATTTGATATGTTTTTTTTTTTTTATGTTCTTCTGTGAATAAAATATGTGTTTATGAGATTTGCAAATCATTGAATTCTGTCAGTATTTTATTTTACACAGCATCCCAACTTTTTTGGAATCTGGGTTGTAGTTGTCACAAGTTTAACTCATCAGGGAAGCCAAATTTGATTAAGTTCTTAGGTACTGCTTTTTCTGTTGGAAATGAGTTTTCCCATCATGTGTCTTTTCTCTTTCGTCTTGCATGCAGCCGTGATATGATTAAGTTTGTAGCATTCAGTAGAGTTTGTCTTCACATACTCGGTATGGATAAAAGTTGCACTATTTATTTTGGCTAAAAAGTGGATTTCTGCTTCTTTGTGTTTACCTTTTCTTTTTCACTAGCCACCAGAAAGCATCCCCGAGAAGGACATCAAACTGTTCTGTAAGCACCCTGTTCTTTTTTCAGCAATCATCCACATACTGTGTGTGTGTGTGTGTGTGTGTGTGTGTGTATTTGTGGGAGCATCAAAAGGGGGATAATTGCTATCTATGTTTTTGAGGGGGTTCAGTTTTTATTGATGTGGAGCTGGGTCCCATTTATGCTACTGTAAGTACATTTGCAAATAAGTTGTGTGATGCCTGGAAATTGGTTAAAATTTATCAGCTTCAAATAATATAGCCTTCAGTGATATCAGCTGTTACGATTATTCATGGTAATTAGTTCATTATCCATGTAAACATGCCCTCTGAGGAGCTTTTTTTTTGACATTCAGAATATGTACGGACCTTATTGTTATATGTGAAACAAAACTGCACAGTGCCATATATTAATTTGTAAAATTTTCACATGAATTTGACATGGTATTTGAAAGCACCATGTCTGTCATATGTCTGTTGCTTTTCTGACATTAAAGTCTTTATTTCCTCTGAGCCTGACTACTTTTGGGATATGTAATGCTGTTACTTTGTCCTCTATAAGGACTCATTAGAACTCGGAAGTATAGCATGCGTCTGAGCATGGCATAGTTCCCCATGTGACTCTTGCTTCACCTGCAGTAAGTCAGTTCCTAACTGTAGACATTTGTGTTGATCTAGGTAAGAACATGTCCTTTCTGCGGGTAGTGCGTTGCAGGTCTTTGGCTGAAGAATATAGTGTGGATACAGTAAATAAAGATGAAATCAGTAAGTTGGGGATTTGTTTTCTTTTGGTGTAAACTGTTCTGCTTTGTTCATTTAAAGGTTTTGTGTTGGAGCCATGTCATGCTCTTCTGGTAGGAACAAAGCATTTTTACCTTTTAACATCAGCTGTGTCTCCCCAGCCTCCTGCATGGACAATCCAGATAGCGAGATGGTCTTCTACCTCATGCTTCGGGCTGTTGATCGTTTCTATCAACAACACTCTCGCTACCCAGGTATGACATATTTTAACCTCACCTCGACAAGGAAAGTAATATAGACAGGTTTTTCTATGTAAAATGCAGGTTTGCAGGGCGTATCAACAATACCTTCCAAACTATTGCACTTGCAGAAAAGGTGTGCTTACACCTTGCTAGCACTGGGTTAGACCTCCTTTTGCCTGCAGAACTGCCTTAATTCTTTGTGGCACAGATTCAACAAGATGCTGGAAACATTCCTCAGAGATTTTGGTCCATACTGACATGATAGCGTCACACAGTTGCTGCAGATTTACCAGCTGCACATCCATGATGCGAATCTCCCGTTTCCCCACATCCCAGAGGTGCTCTATTGGATTGAGATCTGGTGACTGTGGAGGCCATTTGAGTACAGTGAACTCATTGTCATGTTCAAGAAACTAGTTTGAGATGATTTGAGCTTTGTGACATGGTGTGTTATCCTGCTGGAAGCAATCATCAGAAGATGGTTACACTGTGGTCATAAAGGGATGGGCATAGTCAGCAACAATACTCAGGTAGGCTTTGAGGTTTAAACAGTTCTCAGCTGGTACTAAGGGGCCCAAAATGTGCCAAGAAAATATCCTCCACACCATTACACCACCACCAGCAGCCTGAACAGTTCACAGAAGGCAGGATGGATCCATGCTTTCATGTTGTTTACACCAAATTCTGACCCTACCATCCGAATGTCGCAGCTGAAATCAAGACTCATCAGACCAGGCAACGTTTTTCCAATCTTCTGTTGTCCAATTTTGGTGAGCCCATGCGAATTATAGCCTCAGTTTCCTGGTCTTAGTAGATAGGAGATAGGAGTGGCACCTGGTGTGGTCTTCTGCTGCTGTAGCCCGTCTGCTTCAAGGTTCAACGTGTTGTGCATTCAGAGATGCTCTTCTGCAAGGCATTTTTCAATAAGGCATTTTCACCCAGAGAACTGCTGCTCACTGGATATTTTCTCTTTTTCAACCCATTCTCTGTAAACCCTAGAGATGGTTGTGTGGGAAAATCCCAGTAGATCAGCCATTTCTGAACTACTCAGATCAGCCCATCTGACAAAAATAAGCATTACTTAAATCACCTTTCTTCCTCGTTGTGATGCTCGGTTTGAACTCCAGCAGGTCGTCTTGACCATGTCTACATGTCTAAATACATTGAGTTGCTCTCATATGATTGGCTGATTAGATATCTGCGTTAACAAGCAATTGAATAGGTGTACCTAACAAAGTGGTTGGTGAGTGTATGTCGTAGTCTGATTTTACTTCCTCCCGATGCCAGAATACAGAAATAGAATTAATTTCTTTAGTCTCATGTTTTTTTGTTTTTTTTTCTGTCTTTACTTTCATTAGGTGTTTATAACTACCAGGTGGAGGAGGACATCAGCAAACTGAAGCTCTGTGTGAACAGCCTACTGCAGGAGTACAGCCTCAACGTCAACATCAAAGACGACTATATCCATGAGTTGTAGGTCAAGAGCAAAGCTGAATTTACTGTTTAGAGTGATTATTTAAAGACCGTCATAAACACATTTATTTACATTTTTACCCCTACAGTTGTCGATATGGAGCGGCAGAGCCACACACAGTTTCTGCGTTTTTGGGAGGTAAAGTTTTGATTGATGCCCACAGCATTTCTCCCTAAAACAATGCTAATAAAGAAGACATATCTGTTAACATTTGTCAATATGTTTTATTTTAGGATCAGCTGCTCAAGAGGCCATCAAGATCATCAGCCACCAGTTTGTGCCCTTTAACAACACTTTCATTTACAACGCAATGTCTCAGACGTCGGCCACATTGTGTTTGTGAGTACGGTTACTGATGCTGAAGTTGCTGACAGAAAATATGAGATAAAAACAGTGCAAGGATCAACTGGCTGTAATAAATCCAACTGTAAAACGGCACATTGGGGTTTGGGGAAAAAAGGACAAGAGCATTTTTCTCCAATATGAATGAGATTATTACAAAGATGTATACGCTTAAATCTAAAAGTGCTTCTCATCGAGAAGAAGACTTTTTAGACTAAACCTTCAGGTCATGATACTTCAGCTTCTTCTCAAAGTTCTTGAAATGGAAAAAAAAAACAATCAAGATATCACCCATGGAGACTTTGTTTAAACATTTTCTGTTAAGCAGACATTTAAGCTGGAAATGAAACTGTCAAATTTAAAACCTCCATGTAGTATTTTCATCTGTGAAATTTATTATTTATGGATGATGTATTACAACATAGCAGCACTTTGTATACATTAGTCACAGCTGTCTCATATTGTGTTTGGAACAAGCTGTATAAATCTTGTAGTGTTTAACTGTCATGTATTGCGATTAAACATTTTACCTGAATTAGTTTTTTTTTCTTTTCTTTTTTTTAATACCAGTACATGTTTTTTGGTATGCAAAAAGGATTTGTCTTCAGCTCACTTACCAACCTGAGTCTTGCGTGATTTCACCTCTGGTAAAAACTTCAAATGACTTTTTGACTTGTTTAACAAGGATTTTGGTTATTTATCCTGAATAAATGTGTGATGACAAACATGTGAGCTTCTTGAGAGGCCTGTAAAGTGACTTGTCCCCTGGCAAGATCCACATGCACCCACCATAATGTGGTTTTTGTTTTTGTTTTTTTTGTTTGTTTGTTTTGTTTTGTTTTGGGGTTTTTTAATCAAGCTTTGATAACATCTTTTCTTAACACTAGAGGGCACTTTTCTGTGTTCTACCATTTGTTGGTCATCATGCAGTTCCAAGTTTATTTAACATTCCTGCACAGTGACCAATACCTGAATGCTGACCTTTGAATTTGAGTTAATCAGGTATAGGATGTTAACAAAAAACTTGCAGTGTTAAGGATTAACTAGTATGCTGTTTCTCAGCAGTGCAGTGTAGATGGCATTGGTCTTATGAGAATGATCTAATATGCAGCACAGTCCTGTATGAGAATTATGTGATGTAACTGCTGTGCAGGGTAAAGGTTTTTTTTTTTTTTTTCTTTCCAGACTTAAGCTAAATGGAAATTTACCCCAGCAGACCTCTTCCCCCTCTTCGGCTCTCCCGATGTAGCTATCTGTCACAAACTCTCACACTCACACCCCCCGTCACTGTCTGTCTGAGAAGGATGGAGCAGGTTGCCAAGAACTACTCTGGCCATTTTCTAAATCAAGAATTTGTCCACTGCCTCTTAAAGATTATCACGGGTCCATCCATCCACTGCCTCCGAGCTGACCATGTAGCAGCAGTTCGAGGTCACAGTCACTAACAAGTTTTAACTAGCATGTTTCTAGCCAATTTATTTACACGTGTGCATCCTAACATATATAACCTTCAGTGCTGGTCATACCAGGACAGCTTCAGTTACGAAGTCCTGACAGTAACTCTTGTGTCTCCTTGTAACCCAAGGCCCCCACTCATGTAAGGATGGTGACTGATAAGAGATTACAGAAACAAACAAGCAAAGAAGAGCTTTTTATCTGACACAACAGACCGGCTGTTTGTCTTTTGAACCCTTTTTTGTTTTTGCTTTTTCAATAAATTGAAGTGTTCAAAGAGTGGGAAAAGTCAAGTATTTATAGCAAATGAAAAATTGTTAGGATGCTCCAATAATGGGAGGGTAACAACAAAGAAAAATCATCTTTGCTGTACATTAACTCAACACAGGATTCTTCAGTAATGTGTATCGTACATTATTGTTTTGTTAACAGTGGTGCATGTTGTGGTCACATCGTTTACCACAAGTAAAGCACACACAGCCGGCAGTCCTCCCTTTGCAGTATGGGTAGGCAAACTAAAATGTTTGCTTTTCGGTTATCTGGTGGTCTGCTGAATATATTGATCATTTCGTAAAGAACAAAAATTGTAGCATTTAAATCCTTATCAGTGAAACCAGTGGAAACAAGTTAGACACTTGAAACAGACGTTAACCTAAAAAACTGGAAAGTTGTGGCTAGACAGCCACACGACATAAACCCCAGGATAGTGCAACCCAAGGAGTGACCCCTTTCACATTGTCACAAACTACTACGTGATCACAAGATTAGAAATTAATCACATCTGTCATCTGTTGCATACATGGATTATCAGGATCTTAGCTTCCAGACTCAGCTTGCGGCTGGTTTATCTTCAAGCTACAGCAGAGGCCCCACAATGGAGATGTGAGTGTGTTAGGGGCAGTTGGGCGAAGGAGGTGGTCGTTAATGCTACAATCAATCTGTAGCTGAGTGGCAAAGCCTGCAGAAGGGCCACGCTGCCAATGATGATTCTCGCTGGAAGCTTCTGGCAATAAATGGAGAGCAAGGGCGGAGGGAACTGCATGAGTCAGCATAGGAAAATGAAGAAAACTGCACAGTAAAGGTGGCAGATTGATGGTCATATCTCCCACAAGGACAAGGGATCACTGTCCCGTTGTCACATAATATGTCACTGGATAAAAGGTTGCATTTAGCACACATGTCATTAGCAAAGTCAAAGGGAAGAGTGAAGGCAGTGAGAAGCAAAAACATGCAGAGCTTGAGGGTAATGTTCTCTGATGGCTCATGGCTGTTACTTTGAATGATTTACCTGGCAGATATCCAACTAGTTCACCTCCCCGTGAGGCCCAGGCTGAATTAAAAACAGCACAGAGTGGAGTATTCAATGTTTGCTGGGAGACTGCAGGAGGCCAGTATACTTTAAAGCTCCATGGGGTCTGCTGAGGGTCTTCTCCATTCTTCCTCCAAACAGATGGAGCTGCATGCTTGGATTTAACACTCATGCTTTCTTAAGAATGTACAAAACTTATATTTCAGTATCTTGAATATATTTCAGTATCTGTTGATTTGGCTAGCGTAATTTGAGTCATTTTTGATGAAAGAGCTCTAAAGCTTGTTTACTTGAGTAAAGCAGACTTACAACCGTGTTCCTGGACACAGCTCAGTAGCCTGACACACCAGATGGTTTGCTACACAGAACCAGCTGTGAAGTCCTACTTCAAAAGTTTGAGGAAAAGGGCAACCATCAGTCTGTCAGTGTGTACCATGGGCTAATTCAACCAGTTAGCTTAACCAACCATAGAAAGTGGAGAGAAGTGAGGAGAAAAAGGAGCTCTGAAAGACAGAAAGTTAGCAGGCAGTATAGGTAACATGTCAATACTCTGTAGCTGACTGGATAACCACATGTTTATTTTCACACCACTGTACCTGTGACCTTAGTGGCCAGTAGTTCCTCATAGGACACAGATTGGTCCCATAGCAGGTAGACTGTTGTTCAGCTGCAAGTGCATACCTGGAGACCTGGCAAGATGGATTTCCTTGTGATGTTGCACAAATCCAGGTACCTCACAAGGTAAAGTGGAGGACTCCGAGGATGATGTGTGGGATCATGATTTTTAGCACTGCTTCCCCACAGCAAAAAGGCTCTGGTTCAAACCTCCTGGTCAGCTGGGTCATTTCTGTGTGAATGTGTGCATGTTCT
Organism: Paratilapia polleni; assembly: GCA_015106735.1. Taxonomy (NCBI): domain Eukaryota; kingdom Metazoa; phylum Chordata; class Actinopteri; order Cichliformes; family Cichlidae; genus Paratilapia; species Paratilapia polleni. Next base: position 26,141 of record VUQI01062405.1, read on the forward strand.
CTTTGAGTTCTCTCTGATTACTTGGGGTTCCTCCCACAGTCCAAAAACATGCTTGTTAGCTTAACTGGTGATTAACTGTGTTAGCCCTGTGATGGATGGGTCACCTGTCCAGGGTACCTGCCTCTCACCCTGTGACAGCCCCCCCCGAGTTGGATAAGTGACTAAGAAAAAGGATGGCTGGATGGAGTTAACTACAGTTTTAAGATTCACAACTGCATCTTGGGAGACTATATTTGGCATCCACAATGCCAAATAAGATGTCCGTGGCCCTGCAATTTGATTTTGCTGACCAGTTTTTTAAACTTAAAGTGCCAATTTAATGTGCAAAACTAAGAGACCATGTGGTGCTGTGAGCACACCAGCTGGTATGCCAGTGAGTTACACAGATTCTTCAAACGATGCCTTCAGTTTGATAACAACTACATGAGTAAAGTTTTGTGACTATACCTTGCATGGTTGTGACGCTATTGTGTTGACAAAATAAGTCCACAGACAGGCACTTCACCTTTCTTCCCCATTCTGATGCTCGGTTTGAACTTCAGCAGGTTGTCAGCTGTCATGCCTAAATGCATTGAATTGCTGCCATGTGATTGACAGATTAGATTTTTGCGTTAACGAGCAGCTGAACATACCTAATAAAGTGGCCGGCGAGTGTATAAACACTTGTCAAAGTACACACACATGCACACACACATGCAAGAAAGGAGGGAAAAAACCAAGGAGTGTGTTTGTGTTGCTTTCCAAGCTTAGCAATAAGAAACCACAGCATACAGTTCACTAGTTTCATTTGAACTGAAACAAACAAACTTCCTTGTGGAGTTTTCAGTAAATTTGTAAGACAGTAAACTCTATAATTAAGTTCAGGCGTCTACATTTCTTGTGATATAAATATTGTTATAAATGTGACTTGATTTAGATTTTTTATTTTTTTTTAATTTAAAGACTGCTGGACATGGCGGATTGTAAGTCAAGTGGATCCTAGTTTGGAAAACTCATGCTGTGTGTTGGTCATCAAGCATAATACACATCAAAGGTATTATCAGGTATTATCAGTATCAGTAATGACTTAGAACGCTGAGGTAAAATCATGGCAAAAATCCTGACAAGACTTCCTCATAACTCAAACGTGTGGTCATACATGTTTCTAAGATGTTCATCTGTGCGTTAAAGAAAGGCAAAAATGAACATTACAACACATCCAACATGCAGTTGAATGTTGTTGCTGCAAGATCTTGATTAAACTGTACGGGTATTTTTGAATGAGTCAGGACAGGTCAGAGGCTCCAGTTTGGCTCCTGTCAACATTTCTGGTGAGATCTGGGATTTATAACATATTACAGGCAATTTTAACTGAAGATGACTCCTCATAGTAAGAAAGTAACAGGTCTGTCCCTGGATCCAGAAGGATACCTGGTTATGGAATAGTTTGCGATGTTTTTGTGTATGTGAAGATGTCCATTACTGCCCTGTCTCACAATGGCACAATCCTGGATGTGGATCCACTACTCCAAAAGTTAATCACTTGTGTGCTGGGACAAGCCGAGCTTCTGGTAAATCTTGTAAATTTTTGATTCATCCTTCTAACAAACAGACAAATAATCAAACAGAAAAACTGAACCAATTACATAAACTTATTGGTGGAGGTGATAATAATAGAAACCATCCTATGATGTGACCACATCAGCCCAGCCACGGATGAGTTCTGAGAACACATCCATCATAAAAAATATATGTTTATACACCAAATAAAGATACCTCATATGGGGAGTTACAAATACGTTAAAATGCCAAAGACACTGACAAGTGGGAAAAGGTGTTAACTATACACCTGTAAAGATTTGTGTACCTTGCACATTTGTTGACAGGACTAGTGAATGTTTATAGACAAATGGACAGACATATAAACACCTGCCAAAATTACCATCCATCCATCCATCCATCCATCCATTTTCTTCCACTTATCCCGTTTAGGGTTGTGGGGGAGGCTAGAGCCTTTCCCAGCTGTCATTGGGAAAGAGACACTCTGGACAGGTTGCCAGTCTATCACAGAGCTAACAATTCAGACAGTTACCTTTGGTAAAAATTAATAGTGGGTGGGATGGGGGTGAGGTTTGGTGTCGGTACACATCTACCATCTATTCATCTGGATTTATATTCCATTAGCAGCTGGGCCTTCAGGGAGTCTGGAAAATGGGCATATCCAGATGGGGTCAGAGATTCAGCCCCCCCCCCCCCCCCCCCCCCCCCCCCCGGGC
>VUQI01062405.1:41064-60180 GCA_015106735.1 Paratilapia polleni
TTGCTCTGTTGGAATGAGATCTGGTGATTGTGGAGGCCATTTGAGTACAGTGAACTCACTGTCATGTTCAAGAAACCAGTTTGAGATCATTTGAGCTTTGTGACATGGTGTGTTATCCTGCTGGAAGCAGCCATCAGAAGATAGGTACACTGTGGTCATAAAAGGATGGACATGAATATATCTCCCACACCATTACACCACCAGCAGCCTGAACCATTGATACATAGCAGGATCCATGTTTTCATGTTGTTTATGCCAAATTCTGACCCTACCATCTGAATGTCACAATAGAAATTGAGACATGCAACGTTTTTCCAATCTTCTGTTGTCCAGTTTTGGTGAGCCTGTGTGAATTGTAGCCTCAATTTCCTGATGTGGTCTTCTGCTGCTCTAGCCCATCTGCTTCAAAGTTCAATGTGTTGTGCCTTCAGAGATGCTCTTCTGCATACTTTGGTTGTACCGAGTGGTTATTTAAGTTACTGTTGCCTTCCTATCAGCTCCAAGCAGTCTGGCCATTCTCCTCTGACCTCTGGCATCAAAAAGGCATTTTCAGCCAGAGAACTGCTGGATCACTGGATATTTTCTCTCAAGCCACAATGTCTACTGTAAAAAAAATCCTTGGTTGTGAGTGCCATCTAAGCTTTCATTCTGGTGTTGTCCAGCAAACACTGCAACACTGAGTAGTTGCTGATTCAACAGCCTGATCACTAAAAACCTTACCAGAGGGTGAGCCAGAATGAAAACTGAGATGGTATTCATGCTGATACGTGCTTTATTTTGTGATGTCATAGCCTAAATAGGCATCTGTTTTTATGCTTGTATTAGTTCATATCAAACTATACTAGAGTAGCTTTCCACATGAGTCTGTGTGCCTCTAAATCTTCTGGTTGTTATTGTCTCAATAGCCTGGAATGCTTGTTAAAAGGAAATAAATCTAGATACAGCTGAAAAACCACATGCCCTTATATGTTTATGTAGCTACAGTTTACATAAATCCTAATGTTCACTTTTACGCTTCAAACACACACACACACAAAATGAGCAGCTGCAAAGTGCTCATTCAGTGCAGCAGCTGCATCAGCAGAGTGAGACAGAATAGAAAGCAGCATTTTTGTTTGTGCGCAGGGTTGACAGAGGAAGAGAAAGTGTGTATGTGTAAGGAGTTAGGGGTGATGGGATCTCTGAGCAGACAAAGGAGAATCACTGGTACTCTCAGCATCCATTAGACCAACCTCACGGATCAATATTGATCCTTACTACCACCAAGCTCTGTCTAATAGGCTTCTGGCTGCCCTGATACAATGACAGCATTAGCACACATGTCCAGATGGATGGATTTGGGGGTAGGAGGATGAACCACGGTCAGAACAAGAGAGGGGGAGAGAAAGAGAGAGAGTGATGAGGGGGCTGAAAGGATTTACGGGTCCAGAGGAGAAAGGAGAGGAGACAGTAATGCTGATTATTTGTGCAAGACATAGAGCGAGAGTGAGAGAGAGAAGAAGAGAGACATAACCAGGCAGAAAAATGGACATAACATAGTTTGCTTATGTCAGCAAAGACTGAAGCAAGCTGCTTTTTCCGTTAGTACATCTGCCCCTGACTGACGGTTTTTAGAGAACATAAAGGGAAAGTGAGGAAGTCTCTGTACGGCCATAATTGTAAAAGCAGTAGATATCAGTATATATGTGTGTGTCAGGGATGAGAGATTGTGAAAAGGGAAGAGTGAACTGTTTGTTTTTGGCCTTGTCTTGTGTGTGTTTTCCTGTCTGTACTTCTGCTCTGATGCCCCATTGTTTGAATAATAAATAGCGATCAGCTGTTGCTGTAATTTGGCCACCTGACTCTTATTATCTCCTCAGCCAGCTGAGTGTATGGAGTGAGGGAAAGAGTATCTCTCAGATCGCAAAGCATTTCAGAAGTCCGAGCAGTCTTCCTTCACGCTCTCACATCCTCCCTTTTATTTTTTTGCTATCTCAATAATTAAAAAGACCAAACTAAAAGTGTGTGCAGAGCCCCACAAGAGTAATTTCTCCATATATTAATTTAAAGAAATTTATGCCATAGACACACCCCTTGTTTTGTTTTATCCCAGATTTTGAGGGCAGTTATGCTGCATAGATTTATACATTTTGAATTAAGATACTTAAATAAAATGTAAATATATTACAGTATCAGTGGTAAAATGTGACATTATTTCCTTAAGTACTTTACTTACGTACAGTTTTGAGGTATTTGCATTTTATTTGATTCATTGTACTTTACTACATTTGAGAGATATTGTACCACACTGCAGCTTTGGTTACTAGTTACTTTGCATATTTTACAAAAACAAATGAGAAGCTCATACATTGCTGTGAACTGTTTAAGCCACTTCTTTAAATGTGTAAGACTTTGCTTAGCTTTCAGTTAAGTAAATCTTTGATTGCAAGTATTTGTGCATTATATCATTGCTCCTTTAACTGAAGTAAAGGGGGTGGCAACACTTTTTCAGTGTGCAATTTTAGACACCAGAGTGGAGAAATACTTCAGATTTGAAAAACATTTTAGAGGCTTCAAAAAAACAATGATGAACTGTGTTTAACTGATTTGAGATTAATTTAACCTAAAATTTATTATCTAATTATCTAAAATTGTAACACAGTGTAACTGTAGATTCATGCAGTTATACTGTATAATACGTCAATTTAGTTAAGCCAAAGTGATGAAGATTAAGATTTCTACATGGTTCTGTTACAAAAGTGCCAATATTAATACTGGGGACTGTATTATAATAATTATAATGAATTCATCAATTCATTAATTATTGTAACTTCTTCAGTAAAGTGAAGACTTCAGTCAAACCTGCACTTCATGAAGTGGGCTAAAAAACTGAGCAGTGATGGCAGTGAATGTCTATGCTGTTAAATGCCAAGTGTTGTTATCATGATTAACTAAGCATCACTTCCTTGTGAATTCATGTTCGTGGCACTCAGATAAAGTGGTGACCTGGTTCTTGCTTCACAACACTGAAACTTGCAGTGTAGGACTCCACTGCTTCAGAAAATCTAAAGAAAGGATAAGCTTGTTATTTACTGGATATTTACAGGAGCTAAACAATCGACATCAACACTTCTTTTAATTTATTTTTTTTTTCACCACTGTTGCACCATGAGCTCAGAACTGTTTTTACAAGGGCAACAGTTGGGTTTTGAAGTTGTTTTTGTTTGTTGTTGGTTTTTGACATCATACTGAGATACATCATTGAGTCTTTTACGATATAATGATAACGTCATTATTATTTTCAGTTTTGTTTTTAACAGGCAGTTTCAGGTATCCAGACTAAATTTGCTGAAGCTTAATCCAAACTAAATTATCCACTTCCAATGAACTGCTGTTGCCAGCCCACGTTTTAAAGAAAAATCTGGCCATCGCTGTATTTGAAGAGCCACAAACACAATACAGTTATGAGGGAGTCATATTTAATGTTGTATAGTTAATGCTGGTCTTCCTCCATTACTTTATTCATACGAACACCTAGACATTAACAATAAATCAGCCATTCAAATATGCAAAGTGTATGAGTGGGTGCAACAGTACTCTGTACACAAGGAAAAGTAAACTTGAAACTCTGACCTAGTAGTTTGGTGCCTCACAAATACCTTCGTAATATAGCCTTTGGGTTAGTTTATGTTTCCTTCTTCCTTTTGCTTCTCAGCTGGGGATAGATAAAGCCTGCAGGCTAGTCTTCACACCAGGAAAAAAGAAGCTCAAACACAGTCTGAGCTTTGAGCAGGACCTCGCATATAGAGAACATAGTGTTTGAGTAACCAGGCAGTGCAGCTGGCCTTTCACAACTATGCAACTTTAAGGCAGTGTTTAAATCAACATCCAAAGGACAAGTACCCTGTTCTTCTACACAAACACACACACACACACACACGAGAAAACGAAAGCGAACCGCAGGGAAATGTGGAAATGATGAGCCTTGGGTATAGGGTTTCAATGATGAATTCTGGCAAAGGCAAACAACAGCAAATACAAACTTTTCATAAATAATTAATACGATCTAACAGAAATCTAAATCAACACATTTTGCAACTACCATTCTGCTTGTTTATTCACCCCCTCCCACCTTTATTCAGAGAGGTTAGCAGGGGTCAGTCATCGTGCTGCCAAAATGGACTTTTTGAGAAATACACTCCTGTACATGACAACAGCCCTTAGATACAAAATGTTACCCTCTTGGTAGTTGTACCAATTACTTTAAAAGGCATAAATATTATATATATTTCTCTAAAGAATTTGAATATATATACATATGTTTCACTAACATACAGAGGACATAATAAATGTTTTAAAACCAAAAACATGTGGCTGCAGTCCACAAGCATACCAATTATTTTGACCTGATTTTTTTCCTGCAAGGAAGAAGAAAAACTTGCCAGCATGTTCCAGTTTCTGCCCCCAGATCCTATCCGCAGCATTCTATCATAAATTTGCTGTACTGGAGTATATTTTTTAACAGTCTAGAGAGATCTGGGATGGACTCATTATGGAGCTGTTTTTATGGGAAGTTTCTGTTCTCAGATCTCTTCTCATGCTCTGACCCAAGGTCCATTAGTTATTTCAAGGTTGGATCACTACACCCTGCTAATGCTCCCCTCCACCTAGCACACACATGCACGTACAAACACATACTCACCCTCCTCCTCACTTTCCACACATGTACTGACAGATGCAGAGAAGCACAAATATCATTTTGCTGCCTCCTGTTAATGTATGTGCATTAACACCTGCACAACAAAAACTCTCTGACAGCGTGTGCAGCGGGAGTGGCAGCTTTCTACAAGAAGGCCAAAACGTGTTTATCCCGGCACTGAATCCAATGATTTGATCATTTTAATATGTGAACTATAGTCTGAAAAAAGTAGAGAATGTCTTTTTTTTTTCTCTTCCCCTTTGTACCATCATAGCACTGGCTTTCATCCCGCAACACTCCTCCCCTTCCCCCTCTTCCCTTTCTTTGCCTCCTGCCCATCCCCCCTCTTCTTTAGTTCCCCTTTGCCATTATGGATCTGTGAAATGTTAGCAGGGTGTGCTGTTATGGCATCGAGCCTCAGCAAAAGGCATGGTGACATCCGAGAGACAGAGGCAACAGTTACCTCAGAAAGTAGACAGGGTGCAGTGGTATCCTTTTGTTTGCCCAGTCATGACATGTGGGTTGCATACAATAACTGAAAATGTTCCTCCAGCCGGTGACCTGAAGGACATTGCTCTGCGCGGACATGAATGAAAAACTAAACTCTAACCCACTGACCTGTAGTGACAGTGTTGAAATGAACTGCTCTGCTTCTCTTGTAAACATAGCAAAACTCTATTTCACTTGTAGATGTTTATAGTTACTGGTGTTTGATGGGTCATTACAAACCAATATTGTGCCTTGTTCAAACCTAAAAAAAAACTTTGTGCAGATCAAAAGATTTCCATATGGTCAGGCTGAACGTTAGTGAAATTTATATAAAATATAATTTATGTAACAGATGTCTAGAGCATTTCCATTTGATGTTCTGTTCATAAAAAGTCTTAGATTTGAATTTTAAAAAAGGTGGTGTTATATAGACATCAAATGAGCTTGTATCGACAAAAGGTTTCTGTATAAGTGTTTCAGTGTAATCATCGTTTAGATTCAATGAAGCTCAAACTTAAAGGCAAAACTGTAAACTTACGACGATCAGTCTGAGTCACTGCTTAAAGTACAATTAATCTTAGTAACCCATGACCTCAGATGTATTTGGTGCTGAGTGAATGTTTGAAAAGAAAAGAAGATCACTGTAGACTAAAACAGTCTGTTTTTATTCTCTATTCTCAACAATCAGTTTTAAATGAACAATCCTTACAGGTACCATTACTATAAAAGGCCAAAACATGTCATGTCTCTGTATATAGTAATAGAAAGGATATTTGAAATTCTAAATCAAATAATATACTAATAATGACTGCTTTTCCAATAAGCCACTTTGTAATATTCATCGGCCTCACACACACAGACACATTCTTTTATTTTATTCAGTAAAATCGTGTTTGCTGTCCAGTATTTCTGCCAAACTGTCCAGCTTCGCTGCCTGTCTGCACTCAAATTCCAAACTCCAGTCTCTTCATGGCACTTCCATCTCACTTACTATAAATATCTCTCTGTGTCCCTCTATCCTTAAGTGGTTGGGTTTCATTTTTGGTTACTCAACAGAAAACATCCTTTTGCCTGAGTTGCCACTAAAGAGATTGCAGTGGTTACAGCATTTCAGAAAGCGTAGCTGTGTTTGTGATACCTTGACTGCTTTCTTGCACCTCAGGGGGATTACACTTGATTTGAATGATGCCTTCTTTTTAAACTTCTTGAGTGACCTCAGTGCTGAGACCATCCACCATGTCTGAGACAGCATCGGGAAATTCTGGGCCATCCCCACTCAGGTTCAAGTCCTTTTTCAGTTCAAAGTCACTCGGCTCCTTGATAGGCATCTCCTCTGGCATTTCACTCCCATTAACACATTCCTCGGCCTGTGTGGCCATAGCAGGAGTAGGATCTCTGCATTCCCCGTTCACGGCTGGAACTGCATCTACTTCTGTAACATCTTCTGTAACAGAAGGGCTCTCTAAATCTCCATTTTCCAACTTGCTTTCCACCTCAGGCTCTGGGCAAGGCACCGCTTCCACAGAGGCCTCAGCTGCCTTTTCCGACTCAGCGGTAACCTCGCAGGCAGAGGCAGACTCTGAGATGACAATCTCAGGCACAGGTTCTGCTTCCTCAGGCTCATCTGCTGCCTCAGTGCTGGGGGCTTCCTTTGCAACAGATTCCTCTTTTGCAGCTTGATCAGTGGGGACATCCTCTGCTGCAGCCTCCATTACATCAGATGCATCTCCTTCCACAGTCCCCATTTCATTAATGTCAGAAGTGGCTACAGCTGGTTCGGGTTCAGTTTCTTCCACGTGATCCTCTGCTGTGAGTTTCAAACCCTCATCCTCTTGTCCGGGTTCTGGCTCGACTGCTTGCTGCAGTCCTGGCTCTGATGTTTGTTCCAGCTCTGCCTCTGGGGCTTGTTCTGTTTCAGGTTCAGGCTCTGTTGCTTCCACGATCTCTGGCTCTGGTTCCTGTTTTAGTTCTGGCTCCAATACTTGCGCTGGCTCTCCTCCCTTCTCTGGCTCTGCCTCAGGCTCTGCTGCTTGCTCTGGCTCTTGCTTAGGCTCTTCCTCTGATTCTGCTGCTGGCTCAGCCACTGGTTCAGGTTCAGGGACAGCCGCAGACACCACTGTCTCCTCCACAGTGGCTTCAGGCTCAGTCTCTGCGATGGGCTCTGGCTCTTGGTCCTCGGGTGCTGCCTCTATGGTGGCCTCAGGCACAGATTCAACAGCTGCTTCAGATGCATCTTCAGACTTGGGTTCAACCTCAACTGGTACAGATTCTTCTGATGCTTGGGCAGAGACTTCCCTTGCTACAGCAGCCACGGTGAGGACTTCTAGAGCTTGCTCTTGTATTGCTGCACTTTGCTCTGCTACAACTGGTTCTTTTATTTCTGCAGCTGGCTCCTTTGATTCTGCAGTTGGTTCTTCTTCTACTGGAGCTATCTCCTTTGCTGCCACAACTAGTTCTTCTGCAACTGGAACTGCTTCCGCTGCCGCAACTTGTTCTTCTACAACTGGAGCTGCTTTATCTGCTGCAGCAAGTGGTTCTTTTGCTACTGTAGCTGCTATATCTGCTGCTGCAGCTGGTTCCTCTACAACTGGAGTTATATCCTCTGCTGCTGCTGCTGCTGCTGCAACTGGTTCCTCAGCAGTTGGTGCTACTGGTTCCTCCACAACTTGAGGATCTGGTTGTGCAGCTGGTTTCTCCTCAGATTTTTCTGGAGCTCCTACAGATTGAGGAGCTGCTGCTTCTGCTGTCACAGCCCTTTCCTCTTCCACATTGCCTGCCTCTGCTGTTGACTCTTCTCCTGTGGGTGAGGCTCCATCTTCCACTGTAGCAGAATCTTCTGCACCCGCAGCTGTTGCAGGGGTTTCATCCTTCTTGTCTTTTGGGTCACTTACATCATACCCTTTTCTTTTTTTGCTCAGCTTGCCTCCCATGATGTTTCCTAGGAACAAATAAAAAACTGTTTATTTTTGGCCTGTTTGTTTAGTCATAAATGGTAAACTAGTGTTCAGGAGGAAAAAAATCAAATATGTATTCAAGTTACCAATACTCCTGATCTACATGTCTCTGGGCGGTGGAGCAAAACCCATGCAAACACAAGGAAATCATGCACACGCCTCACTAAAAGGCCCCAGTGAATGAATGAGATAATCTAGTGTGTTCAGACTCTAAATTTATGGAAAGTGGAAATGTCAGAGTTTTTATGCTTTTCAAAAATCTGATGGAGATATATGAAATTTAAACGATTCAAGACAATATGAGTATTTATAACACGTTTGTCTTAAATGCAGCATGACTTCAACTTAGTTCCTTTAAATGAAAAAGAGTTTTCACTTTGACAAAGAAGAAATTATTTTGAAGTGGCCCAGAAGTTCAGTTAGGAGCTGCTCTCTGCCAAACACAATTTGACTGGAAAACCAATGTTAACGCATGGGAACATCAGTGAGACCAGACAGCCAAACAGAATTACTACCCTTTAAGGAATGCCTGGTGAGGATCGGTGCCAAATGAGCCCACAAGTCTGAGCTGAACGTCTATGATGTACATGTACAACTATTTCACCCTCAGTAGTGTCATAAGTTTCTCGGCATGCAGACAGAGATAACTCAGAGTCTGTAGTTATATTCATTCGTCTAAACTAGCCTACAACGTTGGGTTTTTGGTAGAAAACACAATTACCAAACACAGTGCCGAAAATATGCTACAGACACATACTTCGGTGTGATCACGTTGGGGCTGTAGAGGAAGTGAAGTGTAGTGATTGTGACAGAATGTAACTTCCTTAAAAGAAAACTGGAAGTTCAGCTTGAGCTTAGCGATTGTATTTCAGCGAATCCTGAACAAACCGAGCTCTCTGAATATAGGCCTAAATTATTCAGAAGAGCAGGCTACTCAAACGCCCTGATTTTGGCACTGATTTGGCCTGCTACCTTAAATTTGTTTTAAATGTTAACACTCTCATTTAATGTGTCTTGAATACTATGTAACGCTTTGTTTATTTATTTATTTATTTATTTTTGTTGTTTGTTGATCAAAACTGCCACAAGCAGGACTTTTTACCTGCAGGGAAGGATGTGGGCTCAGGTACGAACAACCCGGGAACTGTCCATAGTGCTGCAACAGAGCATTAAAGACAGGATGCGACATAACCCAGGCTTGGATAGGCTACCTACCCAATACACCTATTTGAATACTATAAACCTTTCCTTTAAAAAAAAAAAAGTAATTTCAAGTGCTTTTTATAACATCTATTTCATTTGCTTTATGGCACACTTAACTATTCTATAACTATTATATGAATAATCTTGTTCATGCGGTTATTTATTTATTATTTTTTAATTCGCCTATTCATGCTGGCAGTGTCTCGGGCCTCCCAGTCAGACAAAGCGTAATTTGACATTGTGAGAATTTTTTACATTTTGACATCAAACCATTGTGTCTTAACAATTTACAGTTGCGGCAAGCCAATTTTCGAGTCGCGAAAGTCAAATAGTCACAATTCTTCGTGCTAATACTGGAAAGATAAAGGAGGCGTGCATGTAACCGGCAGCATGTGCCGGCCGGTAACAAAGGAGGGTGATTCTCACTGCTCGTTACTCTCTGATAAAAGTAACGGGCTGGACAAAGTTGGCAGCAAACACTGATGCTACGCTCTAGGCCCACTTTAGTCTGGATTTCATTTTAGTAGCTATAAGCAGGTGAATTTAACGACATAGTGGCCACGAACATTTGAGTGATAAAAGCTATAGAGGGGTATCCATCCCCCCCTTTTCAACCCACTCACCCACCCACCCACCACTGCTCCCCTCAGCTGCTCTGCCCTTTTTTTCTTTTTTGTTCAGCAGCTTTGAAAATGTCGTAAGCCCTCTCACACAAGCGTGTAGAAAAATACGAAATTCGCTGCAACAATGTGTTGACTGCGTCCCAACTATAACTTTGTCCTGCGGTTACATTATAGCAGAAGGATTTTTAATCGCCTTTAATGGCCTACTTTGTAAAAAGCGCCGCTGCCCGAGAAGACGCCGATTCAACCGCTGAGAACAAAAAAAAAAAAAAAAAGTCTTCCTTTTATTATGTTGGCTTTCAGTTGTTAGGGTATAAAAACGAATAAAACATCATAGCAGAAAGGATAAAAGAGAACAATAGGTAAACTGTAGCTTCACCACAGGTAGGTAAACCTTTTTCTTTCTTTCTTTCTTTCTTTCTTTCTTTCTTTCTTTCTTTCTTTCTTTCTACAATTTCAAAATAAAACATATAAAAATGAAACAAGTTTAGTGACGACTTACCTGTATTTCTAATGAGTAATCAGCTAGGCTTCTTTTCCAGTCTGTGGCTGGATGTGGTAATGGAGGTAAGCCTTTTGGAGTGACAGCTGCAGATTCCGCCTCTTCTCTCCGAGGTGCAGCCTGGGGTCTGTGTGTTGTAGACTATCTGAAGAGTGCCCCTCACAATTTTCTAGACATCTGTCGATATCGCAATCCAGCCAACCCCACTATTGCTCCGTCTGCAATCTATACCCTCCCAGTCTTTAACCCCTCCTCTCCCTCACACACCCACTCCAGCCAATATTTCCCTGTTTGTAGAAAGACATCTGGGAACTTAGAGTGATTTTAAACGGACCATTGTTTATTACACTTTATGAAACTGCATTTCTTTTGTGTGTCCTCTGCTCTTGGTTGGCCAAAAAGTAATCCTTTGGAAAATCACTCCGACCCTTGTAATGTATACTGGAGCATTGCGCCTCTTTGCTGTTTTTCTTCTTAGTGTTAATGGGACAAGGTTAGTGAGACTTTAAGGAATTCATTAACTGACCCTTTCAAATAAACATGCTGTCAGCTTAACAAAACCTGACCCGAGCAGCATGCCACTGATACACTGATATGTTGACGCAGGTGTCTGAAAATGTCTGTGTATGGTAATCAGATAAAGCTGGGGCATAAGTATGAAGACGTTTAATGTTTCTACAGCAACATCAGCATCAATCTAAAAACAAAGCGTGAATTGCTATTAGCAGTAAAAGAAAATGTCTTTTATCTCATTAAACTGCAAGGGCAAACTTGGCCAAACAGCCTTGTTCCTGCAAAACCTGCATGTACAAAAGCATTATTAGGTTTTTTTTCCATGACAAACATGTTTCTCATCATTGAAACTGAAAGAAAGAAAGGCATTACTCTCACATAAAAAATGTGACTGACGTGTTGATTGTATCACTCAAAACTCAGCAACCTGCTATTTAATCACAAATCACTTGAAAAGCAGCCAAACGAGTTAGTGGGTCCTGTTTAGGCCAAGTCGAGGCTGAATTTCAGTTTCATTTAATTTAAATGTAGTTACTCCAGGCCGGTGGTATCAAAGCAGGTATAATTGGACTTTTCCACTGTCATAACAGATCCAAAAATCAGTCAGCATTTGTTCAGTGATGCATGCGATATATCCAAGTGCCTCTGTGTGTTAGAGGGCTTTTTCTGCCTTTTTACTCTTCCTTTAAGCCGTTCCTTCACTGCAGTGTACAGCTTTTTAAACAAATGGACTCTTTACCTACGTTTTACAGAATTAAAACCAGAGCACATTTTTGAGGAGACAGCACCCTCTCCTGGTAAAAGAGCTAATAGGGCAAGACAGCGTCTCTGCAGCTAGAGAAACATTGTTGATCATGCAGATGATAATGACACGCACTAAATTTTTATTTTATGCAGACATTTGCCCATTTGTGAGATTTTCATGAAAATTGCACGATTTTCTATTTATTTATTTTTTTTTTTAATCTTGTTACTTCCTACAGCGTATGTCAGCACCACAAAACAGACCAGAAAGCAGTATAAGAAAATATCTTTTAAAAACAACTGTGACTGTCAGAAATACCAAATAAATGTATGGTATATACCCAGTCTTGTTAGACCTTTGAGTATTTTACAAAATTATCTGCTATCTACTTGTTCCAAATAACACAAAGCTGTACTTTCAAGCTTTATTTAAAAAAAAAAAAAAATCAATCTTGCTTGTTTTTCCAGCAGCAAAGCTAAACAGTGACAAAGGGGCAGCAAAGGCTGACTTTCACATGATGCAAAAGCTCTGGAATGCACTCCCAGGAGAATAACCACCATCCCAGCCAACCACTCTGCTCCACATGGACAGGACTCAAAGACATATGGGACAACATGATATGGGCCAGTAGCTTGCCACATGAGTGTGTGCAGGAATGTACCAAACTGTTCTGTTTGAGCCAGAGTTCAGTGACACAAAGGGCAAACTCCAGCCAGAGTTTCATTATATTAGATATTATATTAGATTTTCATTGCTGCATAGAAATGAAGTGATAATAATCTGATTAAATAAACAAAAACAGTTTTTGTTCACTTTAAAAGAGTCAAGTTAAGGTTATTGTATGGTGAGCACTGCAACTCTCAAAACTTGAAACTCTCAAAACTAACCTGAAACAAAGTGTGTGCTGTAATAGAAGATAGAGAGCACAGGGTGTGGCACACAGAGCTAATGACACACTAGTCACGAGGACCTAGATTCTTTTAGCAAAGTGAGGCAATATCTGTGCTTCATATGTTCACCTGTTCTTATTTCTTTCAAAGGCATGTTGTTGTTCCTTGCCCAGTGAAAAATTCAGCAGTGTTATTATTATATTATTGTCCTGGGTAGTTTTCTACCTGTAGGTACTGGGTAATCCAAATGGGGTTAATAAGCAGCTTAGTACCAGGGGCTGCTTTATTCCTTATATGACAACTAAAATTGGCTCCCACTGGGCTTTATAGACAACAGTCTCTTTTAATACTGACACATGTTTTATATGATAATCCTGAATTGTTAATCTGTAACAATTAATGATAAATATTGTGACGTGTCACTCTGCCATTGCTGTTGTCTGGATGGCGTCTGTGTGATCTGTGTCTTTAAGTTCTAGGTGCTCTCAGGACACCTGTGAACTATATGGGCTAGGCCTATTTAAGTGGCCTCTTTCTCAGCTCGCTCTCTCCTCATCTTTCATACAGGACCCTTTTTGTTTACACTTTTATTTAGTTAATCAATGGATTTAATCAGAATCTTAACTTGCATTGTGCATGTCCATGTGTTGCAGCTTTTTGAGCCAGCCGTAAAATATTGGGGGCTCATCCAGTATGGTCCTCAGAAAGATGATGTGATCGTGCAAGATGCTCCAGTGCTATGTTCTCGACTAAAAAACTCCCAAGTGCTTGCTGATTTGGAGAACAACCTGTCTCACCTCTCTCACTCCCACAAGAGTGACCTCACTTGGTTGATTGAAAATCATTGTGCACTCTTTTCAGATGTACCTACCTAAACCAATGTCTTGCATTGTGAGCAGGCTTGTCGAACTATAAAAGCTCTCCTCTGCAGCTCTGCAGCGCTGTCAGCTCCAGACTTCTCCACACCATTCAAGCTGTACGTTGACACTAGTGGTACTGGAGCTGGTGCTGTTTTGTTACAAAAAGATTCCTCTGGCATTGATCACCCTGCTGTTTTTCTAAGAAGTTCTGTCCTGCCCAATGTGAGTATAGTATGACCGAAAAGGAGGCCCTAGCAATGCTTTGGGCCCTTATTATCACAACCCAAGAATGGTTGTGATAATAATGTGGCCGATGCCCTTTTACATGTGCCTTATGAGGACACCAGAATGGCTGGCAGAGTTACAAGTCACTCTGTCATTGCTGTTGTCTGGCTGGTTCATGTGCGATCTGTGTGTTTAAGTTCTAGGTGCTCTCCCTTGATAACAGACTCAGGACACCTGTGACCTATGTGCACTGGACTTATTTAAGAGGCCTCTTCCTCAGCTCATCCTTCACACAGGACCCTCTTTGTTTACACTTTTCCTTTGTTCATAAATGGTGTTAATCAGAACCTATACCCGTGTTGTGTCCCTCCTTGTGCCGCAGCCTTTTGAGCCAGCCATAACAATACATGCCATAAAATGTTAACTACAGTGAAGTAATAGGTTTGCTTTCAATTTTTACCTTTTCAAAGGGGTGAATACAGACTTCTGAGCCATATAGCACCATCTGCTGGAGACTTGCTAATATGAAGTACCAGTGGTGGTCATTCATGTATTGACAATAAATAAATAAATAAAATCATGATTGTAAATAATTACACCTAAAATTTCACTTTTTTTTTTTAAACTTTTGAGTACTATTTAAAAGAGGAAATTAGTAATATTCACATTTTCACAATAGACACAGTTTGTGCATTTATTGTTAATAATGAGGAATTACAAGTTACGTCCACAATGAATAATTAGTGAAAAAGAGGCAAACTTCCAAAAACGTTGACCCCAAGGCAGTTGTTGATATCGCAGTGTTCTCCATCAGCTGTTAAAGAAAAAAAACTGCCATGACATCACTTTTACTGGGACGTGGCCAGAAGGACAACTTGATATTTTGACCCTATGTACGGACCATAAAGTCAGTCTATCTTCGGCAGATCTTTTACATATATGCACCTATTAATATACTTCATAAAAGTGTTCATCTTCTAATAAGAAATGTTAAATAAATCAAAAACAACACGTTACAATTGAACTTGCGGATTCGCACATAGCGTTCCGGCGCGCCGCGGCAGACGAAGAATGTAACGCACCCTTGGCCACTTGGATGAAGGCGGTGCTAGTGGTGGCCAAGCAGCAGGGCCTTGCCTTTGTGGTTGTAGAAAGAGAAGATGGCTCCCGTTTTGGAGAAACAGCTCCCGGGCGCAGCTGGGACAGGAGACAATAACAACGAAGAGGAAGAAGGGCAAAACCTTTGGCAAGTTCTGCTATTCTTTTAACGTCTTCATGCCTGCGGAGGCCCGTCTTAGGAAAGCACAGCCGCCATGGTTCTGCTTTGTCACTGCCGGTTTCTCCCTATCAAACACCGGCCCGGCTAGCAGTAACGTTAGCACTAACTGAAGCTGAGCGGTCAGTGTGTTAGCAGATCAGCTAACGGGTCTGCTGCTGTTTAGCTAACATTGCCTGGTAGTTAACTAGTAAGATCGGTCCTTGGGGAGTTTTATTAATACAGTGAACGTTAGTCACTTTCCAGGGCGCCATTCAAATTATCAGTAGCTTTGATAGTTTCTGTCAGGACAAGAGCTAAATACTAGTTAGCATCAAGATGATGGCTACAGCAAGCTAACAGTAACGTAAACGTTAAAAAAAAAAAAAAGCTTGTTAATGCCTTAACCTTAAAGTCTACGAATGCAGGAAAATGTTAGGGTCTGTAGATAACGGCTGCTGTTTGGGAGCTTCAACGTGTCATGTTTCAGGGATTCAGTTTCTGAGCTCCATGTTTCTAACGTACCGGTCAGTGGACATGCATTATCATTTCCTGTTTCTGTGTTGTCCTGGAGTCATCACTGGACTGGCTGAAAGAATTAAAAAATGATCGTAATGAGTAGTTAAGGTGTGTCCCGCTAGCTATCAGTTACTGTTTTGACAGCGACTTCTGCACTGAGATGAGGAGCTGCTCTCACTCTGTTGACAGACAGTGTAACTTACATGTCTATTTTTTCTGTCTTATTCTTTGGTTTTTTGTAGGTCCTCAATACTGAGTGAAGTTTCAACTAGATCGAATTCAAAATTGCCATCAGGAAAAAATATCCTGGTATTTGGTGAGTATTGGTTACATGTGTGAAAATCTATGCTTCTGCAGTTTATTTGTGGTGGTCAACCCTGAGGGGGAGAAGAGGGCAAACCAGCTGCAAAACCTAATGATTGCACCTTTCTGAATTGTAATTTCAACTGCCTAAAGCCCCCCCAGGCTGAGGTTTGAACTAAAGACAGACATAATAAATACAAAAATATAGGGCAATCTTGGGTGGGGTCATATTTATTTGAAAGGGCCCTCTGAAACTGCGAGAAATGCTGCTTCTGATCAGGCAGGTTTGTGTGTGAGAGTGCAGCCTTTTCTGCATTTGAGATGAAAAGAATAGATATGCTTCTCAAATAGGAAGGAAAACTGGATGCTGATTTATTAGTGCATTTGTATATCATATCATTTGTTATTTCAAATAACTTTCATAAAGACTAGCATGTAATTTTCAGTGTTATTATGAATAAAATATTTTGCAGGTGAGGATGGATCAGGAAAGACAACACTTATGGCCAAACTTCAAGGAGTTGAGCACAACAAGAAGGGGAGGGGACTGGAGTATCTGTACTTAAGTGTCCACGATGAGGACAGGGACGGTGAGTTTAACTGATGAATCTTAAATGTGGTCATGATCATTAAACTGCTGTAACCTTTATAAAATAATTCCACTTTAAAACTGTAATTATATTTCTTGTGTTTAACTAGCGGTTTTTTTTTCCTCCCCTTTTGCAGACCTTACACGCTGTAATGTGTGGATCCTGGATGGGGACCTATACCACAAAGGCCTTCTTAAGTTTGCTGTTACAGCTCAGTCACTACCTGACTGTCTAGCTGTGTTTGTTGTGGATATGTCACGACCTTGGACCATTATGGAATCGCTGCAGAAGTGGGCCAGTGTGCTGCGCGACCATGTGGACAAGCTCAAGATTCCTCCTGAGAACATGAGAGAAATGGAGCAGAACAGTAAGTTATGTGTACACTGTTATTAAAAACAAGGCTTTTATTTTGAAAATTTAGCTCTTCTTTTTTTCCCCCTCTACTTGATCTAGCTTTACATTCATAATTGCATTCATGCATGTAGTGTCTAGAGCTAAAAACTAACCTCCCCTGAATCCTCCAACTTAGAAATGTGTACATTTTGATCAAGTAGCTGCCATCTTCCATGGTTGAGCATTTGAAAAGAAACAGAAAATAAACATTAAAATAATTAAAATATTAATAACTAGCATAAATCCAAATAGGTCTTTGTTTATTTATTTATTTTTTAAAGGAGACCCATTTATGTTGAAGTGGTCATTTTCCTTTGTGTTAAAATGCAAAAGTCTGAGTCTTAAATGGAAACATGACATATTGAAAGCCTTTTTTGAACTGACTAGCTAAGGAGAGAACTTAAAGGAAAAACCAAAGGTGCCTGAAGCATCCTATGGTGGATGCAATGGGAGTCTTACATAATATCTGCCAAACTCCTTGCTGATTGGTAGCTGAGTAACATGGAAGGCAAGCATTGTACATTATTACACTTTGCAGCGGTGGATTCTAGGTCATCATCAGAGAGGCCCATGATCCTCAGCTGTGTTTTCTGGCTAGAGGCAAGTTCTGCAGATCAATGAGTGTGATGCACTCAGATGTTGTTCTCCTGTTAATTTTAGAACTGGTCATCTCCTGCTTATGAACACTTCTTTTGTGTTTGGAAAGATTGTTGGTATTCAGATAAGTTTATTTCAGCCTGCAGGATTTGCTGAATGTTCTCGTTTGCTCCCAAAGTTTGCATGCTGCTTTTGCTCTTAAAAGTATAAAAGGAGATTTTAAGAGACATCAAATTGTTTAATAATGGAAGATGAGTTGAGAGCACAGGTTCAGAAATGCTCTCAGTATGTAACATGCCAATACAAGTAGTCAAGTCTGCTGACAAACGTGTGAAAAAGAGAAGGGAAGCTGTTCAATAAGTGATGACTAAAGCGCACTTAATTGCTAACTGTCAATGTCTCCACTAATAATTGGTATAATGACTTTCAGTTAGTCCACATGTTGAATTGGCTTTACTGAGCTTTCACTTTTATTAGTAGTATTTGAGCAAAGTTAACAATGGCTTATATAATGCAGTACAAAGGAAACACTGCTGGGAATGTAGACATAGCCTGCAAGGGGTTGTTTGTGTTCACAGTTTGGTCAGTTTTGGATGGGTGACTTTAAATCTGTTTCAGATTTCTCTAGAAGTCTTACTACTTCCTTTTTTTGATCCTTGTCCATTGACATGGTTGGATTTCCAGTAGAGCTGAGGCCTGTCATCCAAATAAAGCATCTTTTAGCGTGTAAACGATAATGTAAATAGCAGAGTGGTGAGAACTAGTCACATTATAAATGTGTGACCATGAGTGTTTGAGTGAGAGTCAGGCTGACAGACTGGAAGTGTGTGTGTGTGTGTGTGTGTGTGTGTGTGTGTGTGTGGCTTTTGTCCAGGGAGTCTTGCAGGCGTCTTGCATCATGGTTCCCTCCCCTCTAACAGCAGCGTCAGGGACAGGAAGGGACGTAAACTCAGAATTCAGTCAGTGGGCTGGACGTTCTGACTCGTGCTGTACTGTAAATGAAGTAGGTTGGCTGCTGGAATCATCTCAAGTTAAATAACAGGATAAACCTATTGCTCCTCTGCTGCATGGTGAACTGAAAAATATTTGACTCCATGACTTATGTGTTGGAGGTGACTTTTTTCTTTTTTTTTTTTTTAAAAGCTGCAATAGCAGTTTGGTCTGAGACAGTATTTTTATCTAGTGAACAGTTGAAGAGCTTTGCACAGCTTGAGTTTATCTTAACAATGGCATGCAAGACCAAATGTTCTTATTTGACATTAGGCTGGCCATAAAAGACTCCTTTATATATTGCTAAATTTGAGCTTTTACTGACATCAGGTGTATTTATTTTGTTTTTGTTTTTTAAAAAGGATATATACTTTGAGGTACTCTTTCCGTACTTAAAGTAGAGTACATTTTTAAGAGTCTGAGAGGTCCTTAATGAAGAGTGCTGATGCATTTTGACCTCACCCTTGTTTGTAGAACAGATAAGTAGGTCTTAGTGGGTCAAAGTCTGCCTATCTCTTCAATTTTTTTAAAGTGACAGTCAACCAACCATCTCGCCGTCCGTGTGTCCTACTGTACAGAGTCTGTTTGTGCATATTCACTGGATTTGTGCAGTTGTGCATCCCAAGAGGGGTTCTCTTGTAGATTGCTTCTAACACCAGTCCTCATCCCATGTGCAAAATCCTGCGTCTGAAAGTAAAGGGCTTGACTCAAAACAGCAAGTCAGTCTGGCTTTGGCTATCCCCAGCAGTTTTCTTAAAGGTTTTGAGGAAGTAGGCCAAAGCTGTAT